>CM035801.1:33984222-34291722 GCA_020466265.1 Siphamia tubifer | reverse complement strand
ACCAAAATGAGTTCTGCTCTAGTGAGTCTGAACCAGTCATGTGTACAAAATGAAACCGAAAAGCGTTCATTCATGCTTCTTAGATCCTATAAAATATAGAATCCTCATTAAACACTGCGTTACTATCGCTCATACTCATTAAGACCTCGGCAGTGACAGGCCTGAGAGCAATGAACTATTCCACGAATCTAAAAGCGACTTCATTTCATATCCCACAATCAAAGATATCAAGGCAATTTCCGATGATTGACAACTTGGGAGATGATGGCGCTTCTGTGCGAGGCAGCGGATGAGAATGACTCCCCGCTTGGCTGCATATGTTTCACCGTTTCTAAAGGTTTGAGTCTGGCAGGTGCTAAGATAGATCTCTCACCTGTGTAAAAAGACATTTGACGGAAATGATGAACAATCTGCATTTCAAGAGCCATGTAGTTGCCTAGAAACCCAACCTGTAACCACATGAGTGTCAGATATCATTGTAAATATTTACAGTATAATCTCCAAAAGACCACCTCAAGTGTTAAGGAAGCTGCTTTATATTTATTTGACAGTACATACATTTAAACACCACACTAACTGGAGAACCATCGTAATGATACATGTGCAATTTGTCATTTTAATGCAAGACACAGCAGGTATTTTTCATACAGTGGTCAGTTTTGAGATTTTGGTGCCTGCCAAGTTATGAAATAATCCATTTTAACCCTCCTGTTGTGTTATGGGTAGGGCATTAACGACTTATCGATCAATAAAGTCGAAGTCGACAGGTCGCGATGACGTCATTACATTTTCAGCGGAGGAACTGCTGTCTAACAATGAGCAACTTGTATTAAAGTTTGATTGATTGATTTTATAACAAAAGCAAATATATGACACAGTTTAAAATAAACCAAAACATAAAAAAAAACAAAGTCAGAAGACTTATTTCCGTTGTGGTCCTTGGATGTTAGATGGCAGCTGATGTTAAAATAACCAAGAGTGGCACAGTAATACGACATAAAAATATCTAAAAACATATAAGAGAAAAATAAAAACTAAATTACACAGGCAGCATACACAAAAATGACACATCATATTCATAGTAAAAGTGCGAGCCGTACACTGACTGATCTCTAAACCATGTTTTCAGAGCACGTTTAAAACCATCTGAGTTATTTTTATGTTAGCTGTAACTTATTCCATGTACTCGTTTCTACATATAAAAAGAATTTCTCCCCTAATTTAGTTTTCACTCTTGGAGGAACAAACATCTGTAGGACTTCCTCTTGTAGTAATTGTGAACATTCCTCACTTCACTAAAAAAAAATAAAAATTACTGAAATATTTAGGAGCATCTTCATTTACAATCTTAAAAACCCTGTTTGACACAATTTGAGTGACTATCGTCTACTGTCAACAATTTCAACCTCTCCAAGTGAAGAGGATCAAGGTCAAAGTTCACTGACAAGACACAAGCCAACAAATAAAAGGCTGACTTTTTCTTTTAAATATAACTGCACAACATCAGTAGGGTGAACATATGTCCGGATTTTGTCTGGACCCACGGCTCTAAAACCGGATCCGGACTGACATGTATAATAAAGCAACTGGAGTTATCATATTGTCTGCTCCATCTACTGAAAATGTATGAAAAATTACACATATTTAATGAGATTACACCTAATTTACATAATTAAACACATTTTTAAACACCCCTATATTTGTGTAAGTAATCAACAGAGGTAGTTTCATGGTCATATATATTATTTTATCACTTTATTCTACTCACCTGTAGTATCTGGCCTTAATTCAGACCCATGTGAAATGTTAAATAAATAGTTTTTTTGTGGCGTGTTGACTATGTTCCTTGAGCTAAGTGAATTATGTTCTGTTTTTCTGCATTAATATCTATCCATATTTCTACAAGTATCGATTTGTTTATGACAAGCGAAGGGAGAAAAATGGAGGCGTTTAGGGCCTGCAAGGGGAGGTTATTTATTTATTTTTTTTGCGATGGTGTTGTACATCAAACATGAAGTTGCAGCCTCTCTCCATGACTCTGCTGCCAGTTATCCTCTCCATGCGTGTCATTTGAGCTGATGGGCTTGGCTCGGTTTGTCTCCTCTGGTAGCAGTGCCAAACAGAGCAGAGCCAACCCCAAAAAGACCCAAATGAAATAAGGGCTTTTTACATCTGACAGTAACGGGCTAATTGAGCTCTGAGCTGTGGTGAGAATGGACATAAGGGAGGACGTATCAAAGAGAAAGAGAGACCCTCTATATTAAGGTCTTTTGTTGGTTGTTCTTTTTGCATCCTCGTTCTCCAGTATCTCCACCAGCAGAAGGGGAACGACAGAGAGCAAGTCCAGTTATATCAAAGAAAGTTCCTTATCATTCTGTGGTTGAGTCCAGTATTATCTAACTACTGGACCACTGGTTTTAACTGGGTTAACTGGTTAGGCGATATCCAGCCTAACCAGGACCTGGTTGGCCCACTTTGGATGCTGCCCTACATTGGGGAATCTCCAAAAGTTTTTAAAAGTAAAATTTAAAACTTTTTAAGTCAGTGGTTCCCAACATTTTTTTGACTCCTGACCCTGTTTTTTTTCTTTTTGTTGGGAGGGGGCAAAAAATATCTAAAAGTTTCTCAATGATGTACATGTCCTGTCATAAAAAAATCATTTTGGGACGAAGTGAGGCGAGTTATTATGCATATTACATTTTGAGCAATGAAGAAGGTCAAAGGTCAAGGTCATGTGACATGTCACCATTGACCTCCAGAGATCTCAAAAACTATTTGTCGTAGGTGATAGCAGCATTGTAGAAATCTTAATTCTGCATCGTTTGGTACCAATCTGAAAGTTCAGTGACCCTCTGTTCTTGAGCTATAACCGTTAATGTCATTTTGACCTTTTAGTTAATTGTGACCTTGACCTTTGACCTTTACTCAAATGGATCATTGCATCTAATGCGCATTACCTATATGTATATGCCCATGTAATTTTATGGTGATATCTAAAGTATTTATTGATACTTTAGATATGATGATATGTCTCTGCAGACACACACACACACACACACACACACACACACACACATACACGGTTATTACAATAATCTCACCCAACATTTCTTGGGTGAGATTAATAAAGACAGACAGACAACCTTAACATATCAATCATGTTCAAGCATTAGAGTCTGAAATAAGTTGGAGCTTTGACTTTTCAACATATATTCTTGAACATTCTGCTTCTACCCGTCACTGACAATTACAGTTTTTCTAAGTTTGAGAAAATAGAGGACGTTTCAAATCCAACGGGTGTGTGAAGGTGGCATTGATGACTTCCAGTTCAAAACAATCAATCTTCTAGCTAATAGGGTGATAAAAGCTATAGAACGTCTTTCTTCGATTTTGGAAAGGGAGGGGGGAGGGGTCTCAAATAGTGCAGTGAGTGCATTGGGTTCAACTCTTTCATCTATTACTTCTGACAAAGTGCCAAAGATCCCTGACCAATAACTACATAATAATGGGCAGCTCTAAAACATATGTACAAGGTTCAAGACCACGTTTTAACGTCACAGATCTCTGCCAACCCCCAGACGTTCAAAAAGCCGTTTACTTTCAAAGTCAAAGTCAATTTTATTGTCAAATATCCCGTACGCACAACACACAGGACAGATGAAACTGCATCCTCTCACCCCACGTACAAATACAATACAAAATAATGACTAGGTATAAAATATAAAATATATGAATGGAAAAAAAATCCTAAATCCTGAGATATTACCACTGATATTTTTCAGCTGTTGACCTTTAGTGTGACCTTGACCTTTGACCTTCATTGCTCAAAATCTAATGGGTTATTATTATTATTATTGTAGTAACTGGGCTGTTTTTAATACCTGATCTGCACTAACATGTTTATATGTAAATCTATTGCTTGTTATTAGACTGTAACTAACACCATTAAAAAAATATTTCGTAGTATTGTGATATTCCTTTTTAAATACATGTTTATTTGGTTTTCCAGCTGAACGGATATTTTTCTAACTCCATAAAAAAATAGGTTCATTATAAAGATTTCAATCAAATTGCTTTTTTCAAGCCTAAAGAGGAATAAGAACAAAATCTTGACTAAGATTCTGATAATTCATACATCACATTGTCGGTTAGGGTTAAGTTACTCCTTCACTGTTTTCTAACATCATCAGTGAATAGTTTATTGGAAATCATTGACATCAGTGTCTGGAAAACAATGACTCTAACCTCATCTTGTTTCATAAATAGCAACAGAAATGTGCTAACATCTGACTTCGGTTATTGCACATGTTCTTTAATAATCAATTTTTTCTTCATGTTGGTAACTTCAAAAAGTGCCAATTTTGCATCACTGCAGAGAATCACTTCTTCTTCTTCTGCTGTTGTTGCCGTAGCGATCTGTGGTCAACACAGTAATGAGCAGAGGTGGAAGTAACTAAGTACAAGTACTTCCTTTACTGTACTTAAGTAGATTTTTTTAGGTATCTGTACTTTCACTTGAGTATTTATTTTTCTGCCAAGTTTTTACTTTTACTCCCTACATTTTTGGAGAAATATCTGTCTTCTTTATAATGTTGTTTTGTCTTTGCTTGTAATATAAAAAAACTTTTTTTTCCCAAGTATGCTACTAAATATGTATACATATAATCTTTGTTGGAAAAGTTGGAAAATTCTAATAAATAAAATTGGAAAAAAAATATTCTCAGAATAGACTCATTACTTTCTCATACTTGACAAATGTGACAGAATGAAAAATAAGTCATAAATCTGAAATTGTGACTTACTATATGATGATTTGGAGTTTTTAATCTCATGATTTAGATATATTTATCTCATTATTATGCTTTTTTAAAATCTCCTATTTATAACATTTGAATTGTTGTCCTAAATGTTTTGTCCACATCCACTAAACTAAGTACCACGACCCAATAAAACACATAATCTACACAGTAACTCACATTTAAATGCTTTATTTTGGATTTTTTTTTTTGCTTAAATAAGTAATATTTCACCCATAGAAACAAAAAATTACTTTTTCCTTCATTACAATTGAGAACTTGTACTTTTTTTTACTTTTACTTCAGTAAATGAATTGAATCAGTACTTCTACTTTTATTTTACTTCTACTTCAGTACTTTGACCACCTCTGCTAATGACAATATCGTATCTGTTGCTTCTTTCCTAACGCTGTCCTTCTTCTTTCTCTAACACTTCATCAGAGACGACGTGGGAGCGACCTTCCAGTGCTCCTGGAACTCCAAAAACCTCCCTCCGACACAAGAACTCCCTGCCAGCAGGTACTACACATCTGCCAAATAAGCTATGTTTCGCCTCAACTTCCTCAACTTCTTCGTGCCCCGTGGCTGTGAATTCTTCTAAAATTCCAAAGTGGCACAAAGCAGCCACTCATGCACACTAAACAGACACATACACTTCCTGTGACTAATTTTATCTGCAGAACTAAGGCGTCCTCTGTCTTTCTTTTTGGCCCTGGTCCTAAAGGCAAGCTGACAGACACAGCCACTGAGGTTTAAGAGATGCTTCTCAGCTTTAGAAGTGGTCAGGGTCTGCCAGTGACTCCCATTCACTTGTATTATTTCTATTTTAAACAACTACTTAAGAAATACTCTCAGTCTTCCACACGACAGCTTTGCTTTTTTTTTTTTCTGTCGAGTCAGTTTAAAAGAATGGGAAACTATTGAACGTGTCAAATATATGCTTGAGATGAATTGTAAGTCCAGGGGCGTCACAGATATTTAAAATGTGTGGGGGGGGGGGTTCTAGGTTGGGACACATGAGCAAAATTTTCTAAATCTGTCATCGGGAAAATTAACCAACAATTATCCATTAATGGTTAAATATTTATATTAAAAAAGTAACATATTCCTCAATTTATTTATTTGTTTATTCTAAGAAGAGCAAAACTTTTGACAGAAATACAATAAGAATGAAAACCTGCCCCTTCCTACCCCTACTCAAAACATCCTAAAGTGCTCCTCCTACTGTCAGCAAATTAGCTTAGAGTATATGTCACAAAGCAAGACATAGTTTAGTTAACTTGGTTTAACAATGGCAGCATTTCTCATTACTTACTGGTTGATGACTGTTTGCTAACACTGCGAAGAAGAACTGTTTACATTTGGCCCTGGAACTGAGGTGCGCTTCATTTCTGCATGCTGGTGTACCGGTAAGGCGGGTAAACACTTTAAACCATAGATATTGTAATGATCCCGTAATGTTATTGTTGTTTATTTGGCGAGTCTGTTTCTTGGAAGCAGTGGAACACTACAATATATAACCTCAGGAAAAAGTGGGCGTATGAAATCATCTGGTTGTAGAAGTGGGGGTGTCGCAACTACTCCATCACCCACAGGTGTGACCCCCCGTGCATGAAACAGTCATGAAGGCTGTATGTGTAGTTTACGACAACTGCTATGAATGTGTTATCAACTCATCCGTCAAGTAAAGTGTTAGCTAAACTTTTAATATTCTTATTTTTTTTTTTTTTTAAATTCAGTCCATTTTATATTCCTGTAAGAAATTATCCTTGAACACCCCCCATCCCCCACTGGTGTGACGCCCTTGTGTAAGTCTTATAAATGGAAATTTCATGTTGGATTTACATGTATTAGACCAGAGGTGTCAAACATGCGGCCCGGGGGCCAAAATCAACCCACCAGTTGGTCCAGTCTGGCCCTAATCATAATAAACAATACAGTGTAAAAGAAAAAAACACATTTTCTTCTTTGTTTTAGTGTTAAAAAAGGGAATATTTAGATAAAAATAAAATACATTTAAAAAAAAAAGTCTAGCCTGTTACAAAAAAAATGTGAATAACCTGAAACATCTGTGGAATTTGACCAATATTGTGATTGTTACTAAATGTTGTGTATTTATAGATTCGCTGTTATTTTTAAGTTGTGATGCACATGGATAAATGATAAACTTAAGTGTAATATTGTTAATATTATACTTATGTTTCTTAAAAATGGTCAGGTTGTCAATATTTGCTCGTGTTATGTTCAAGTACAGTTCGTAGATGTAATGTTTTACGTACTCGAGGACTGTTGTTTGACACCCCTGGTCTGGGGGATAAAGGCTTCATTTCTTCTCTGGTACCCACAATCCACTCCAACACTGGTTTGGTTTGATTCATAATGACGTTGTGTATTTTTCAGAATCAGAGGATAAGAGTTGATCTGCTGGAAGCGCCGACACTAATGGAATGTCTTTCCTTGTTTGGTTTTTCTCTCATTTGTTTTTCCAGTGAATGGCTTTCATTCAGGTGGTAGCCCCCTGCATCATGTGGAGCATTCACACAACAGTCTGGTGAGGAAGAGCAGCACAGAGCCACAGGTAACAATGACTGTACCACAAAGAAAACAAGTAAAAGTACTTCATTAATGTACTTTAGTAGAGTTTTTAGGTATCTGTACTTGGTTATTTATTTTTCTGGCAACTTTTTACTTTTACTCTTTACATTTATAGAAATATATGTACTTTATATTCCTTACATTTATATAACTATATGCACTTTATACACCTTATATTTATATAAATATATGCACTTTATATTCGTTATATTTATATAAATATATGTACTTTATACTCTTTACATTATCAGAATATCCTTTTTACTTTTTCAAACTAGCCAGAATGCTAAAATGCTAAAACACTAACACTTAAGAGGGAAAATCTGAGTGAAATTGTGACTTTCTATATCACAATTATGACTTCTTATGTCAATTTTGTCATTTTATCTCATAAATTCAGCTTTTTTCCTCATAATTATGCATTTCTTATCACACATTTATGGCTATCTCATATTTAGATATTTAAACTTATCATAATTATGCATTTTTTATATTATATTTATGACTTTTTAAATCTCAATTGTGACTTCTTTCCCTAAATTTCCTATCCATACCCACAAAACTGAGCAACTGTGACCCAATTAAACACATTTTCTACACAGTAATTCAGTTTTAAAGTCTTTATTTATTTTAAATACTTACTTAAATACTTTTAAAATTTTTCTGATCTTTTTCATTCATGTTAAAGAAAAAAAAAACCTTTACTTTTTACTTTTACTTCAGTAAAGGAGTTTGAATCAGTACTTCTAGTTTTTTTCACACAAGTAGCTGTACTTTTACTTCAGTACAGAATGTGAGTACTTTTACCATCTCTGTCGTTTCCACGCCTCGTCTTGACACACGGGTTAAAAGATTAGATTGAATGAGCACCAGGTTCCGTGTAGGAAACAGGTCGTGAGGACAGATCCCATAGTGACATGACGACTGTGTGTCACTCTGCTGGAAAACCAACAATGACACCAAAAAAAACAACAACATGCAAATATCGTCCCAGTTGCCTCCACAAACCAAAATGACCTTGTCATGTCTTATACGCTTATATTTCACTATCTGTATCGGTTCAGTTTGGGTTTTTGTGAAGTCGATTCACTTCATTTCATCCTTAAATTTACCTTGAAAGTCTGAGTCAGAGATGTTGCATTTTTACATTTTCCCCTGCCGACAGCAGAGAAACCACTGTGTGGAAATACACATAAATAAATAAATAAATAAAATATGGGTGTTTCCCAGCTTCAAAAGTGGAGGGAAAAAAATGATAGAAAAACCAGACAGATGAGGTCATTTTTTATCATATGTCATCAATTTAGGACAAACTGCACAGGTGGACCACAGCTGCACACTTAAATAAACAAATGGAACAAACAGTTGAAATAGAAAAGACACATATGACAAGGGGTTTGAATTGGCAAAAATCTGGTGATATGATACAAATGACTATACTACCCAGAGGGAAAGTATTGGGTGTAACAGTCGCTCCATTCAAGTATAATACAAACAAGAAGTAAAGAATCATCAATACAACTGAAATTAAAGTGAGTGTGTGTGTGTGTGTGTATATATATATATATATATATATATATATATATATATATATATATATATATATATATATATATTTATTGCAGGGTTAAAATCAAAAATAGCAATGCCATAACATGAAACAGTGTCAGATTCATCAAAGTCTGTTGATTTTTTTACTAGTTGGATTAATTTCAAAATCTTTTCACATAGTTTGAGACAAAATTTGTTCACAGTTTTGAGAAATTCAGATTTTTTCCACTTTCTGTGTGTGCATAAGTACTTTTTCAACATTTTACTGCAACTTCAGCTTCATTCTTAAACAGCATAATTTAAGAAAAATCTAGTAAGTGAGAGTAATAAAGATCACAGAGCTACCTGTTAATAACTTCCAAGGTTCCAGTTAACCAAAGCACTCAAACCTGTCCCAAATGTCACATGACCTAATGTAGTTTGACAACGGACGTTCTCACACATCAGAAGATATAAACCACTTTACGATAAAATATCCACAGCAGGTACAATCACTCATTTGTTCAAAATACAAATGTCAAACAGCTGATGTGAACCTTTATGTCTCAGAATTATCCACAGAGGAACCATATTCTAACAAACACAGTCATAGTCCAACAAAAACATCCAACATAAACACAAAAAATGATCCATATGTAAACCAAAACACATCAAAACATTAATAAATATCCACAAATATTTTATCTATTGCATCATTTAACAGGACCTGCCTCTAATATCCCAGTTTTCATCTGAATATTTTCATTTATAATCTAATCAAACACTAATTGCATGTTATTAAAATGGCTCAAGAACAACATTTAATTTACTTTATTAAGAAATTTAGGAGAAATTGAGTGGAAGTTTAAAGGGTTAAATCAGACATTAACTCCCTTAGGTTTAATGTATTAAACTTTTTTTTACTACTTTTTGGTTTGATTCCATTTCTAAGTTCTTTTCAGCTACAGTTTATAAACCCAGTAGCAGTAGGAGCTCTATCTCCACCGTGTTGCGTCACAGATAATATCGTAGCCTTATTTACAGTACAATAATCACACTAATAATAATGACGCTAATAAAGCTAATGATGGAGGACACAGTCACACATTCTACTTCCCTCTTCTGGCTCATCATTAATGCAGAGGTTGATGCCAGTTAAAGCAGATTAATCCCTCCTACAGTATCTGCTCCCTTGATCATAATTAACCAGACAGTCAGGGCGCAGTTTTACAGGATCCACCCACCACTTATTCACTCTGTATCCTCATCTCCCCTTTTCCTGCACACTTTTATTTACTGATATACACACACGTCTGCTCCTGAACATCCACAGTCTGGCCCACAGGTGTCAAAGGTGTCAAATTCCAGTCCACGAGGGCCGGTGTCCTGTATGTTTTAAATATTTCCCTCTTCCATCACACCTGGAAACCATAATGTCATTATCAGTCTGATGATTATTAACTCATGTGTCAGCGCTGACACATTCTGAATGATTTGTGAAATACAAAAATTACTGTGAATATATTTGATAATTTAATTTCAGGTTCAAAATGGGTCAAATTGGTAAAATACTAACATAATAACCTATAAATACTATTATCTCTGTATTTTGCTCTTTGTTGATTTAAACATTTTCATGTCATTTTACTGTATTTACAATAAAACAACCTATTATTTCACAAAAAACTTGAATAACCTGAAAAAATATGAACATTTTGAAATGTTAAATATTTTGTATATCTGTAGATCCACTAATAAATAATCTGTTCATTGTAATTGACGTGTAAATGATAAACTTGTTAAAATTGCATTTAGTTTTCTGAAGTAGTGTCGTTTATTCATGTTATTCACATTGTTTTAAAGGACAGTTGGTAGATGTGAACATTTTCATCACATAATTGACATTTTTTAGAGGAAAATTTGGAGTTGACATTATTTATATATTATATTATTTTAGTGGTTCGGCCCAATTCAGATCAAATTTGGTTTAATGTGGAACCTGAACTAAAATGAGTTTGACACCCCTGAGCAAACACACACACACACACACACACACACACACACACACACACACACACACACACAAAAGAGAGCACGCCAACCATGCTTTGCTTTGCTCTGCAGAACTATCCTCCCTAGTCTGTACAGCAACAAACAAACACACACATTTCCATGCCTCATGAGGACTACATTTGTAATCATCAATTGTAGGTAAAATAGGTTTTGGGTAGTGAGTGTAATTTTTTTTTTAAATAAATAAATCCTTTTTTTTTTTACAATTAAAAAAATATTTAAAATATATTAAAAAATAATGATACTAAATTAAAACCTTTTTTTTTTTTACATTTAAATATAAAATTTAAATAATAAAATAAAATAAATGGAAAAATTCCATATATTTTTTTTAAAATACAGAAATAAAAATTTTGTTAGAAAAAAAAGTTAAAATATCCAAAAGAAAACAGATAAAGTAATAAAATGTAATACTTTAAAAAATAATAATGATGTAATAATGAAAAATATTTTTTTTTTGGCATTCTTCAACAGTATTTTTATATAATCCTCATGGGGATCTGAATTTTGGTTCCCATGGTTTGACCGCGCAAACATATCAATGTCCCCATTAATATAGGAATATAAGCACACACTCATACACACACACACACACACACACACACACACACACACACACACACACACACAGCAGCAGCAGGAGCATAGAGAGAGAGAGAGAGAAAACAACCAGACAGTCGCTAAAACAGCGCTCGTCAGGAAAACAACTACATCCCCGTGTGTGCGTGTGTGTGTATTTTATTATTAGTTTTTTTTTTGGCAAGTGTGTTTGTCGAGCGGTCATGTCTGACACAGAGGATGGAGGTTTTGACGGTGCGTCCTTCTTCTCTCAGCAGAGCCCAGGATCAACGTCGCCCACCAGGAAGCAGAATAAGGAGACGACAGTCACGGTGAGTGGGGGAAACTAAGGGGAACTCTGAAGTGACCGTGGACAAACCCATGTCTCTGCAGGTCCAGTGATGTCAACAACAGTCAAATGTTCTCCACAAGTTTGGAAACGATGACACAGATGATCCAGCTTTATGCTTTCACACATTTAACCTGCCACAACTTTCCAAAACGGCCGCGCTGTAAGTCAGTTTAATCGTGCCTTTGGTGCTTGTTTTCAGTTGCTAGACCTCTCATACACAGTGACATCATCATATCATGTCCAGATGATTTGTCCCCGTTGTCCCCATCGTCCCGTTCAGGCCTCTGGGGTTTGGAGAATAAGCAACATTACCCACTTTTATAATAATCTCCGGATGGGTTCTTTTTTTTTTTCTCCTCACTACACACATTTAAAAATCACATGCTTTAGAGGGGATGTGGAGCATGCGTGTGTTTCCATAGCAACCAGGGTGATGCCATTCAACAGCAAACTTCAAGTGATAGACACCGAAAGCCTTCGCAGATTCCACTTTTTTTTTTTCTGGACAATGTGTCAAGATCAGAAAAAAGGGGCTTCTTATTTCAGAGCAACAGCTTTAATTATAAATAATTGAAACTAATAATCCAGTTAAGGCTAGAATGTAGGAGCTCCATCTTTATAAACATCATTTAATGTCCTTGTAGTTCAGGGTTATGTACATTTTAAAAATAAACTGCTTCATATTAGTGTTACATATTACAGCTGATGTAGCACAAGTAGAATCATGATTTTTACCATCCTTATAGGTAATATATATATAGCAGATTTGTATTTCTATTTCACTCCTGAATGTTCTACCCGTTTGCAATTTTTTACCCTGCCTGCCAAGGGAGACAACGGGTATTGTTTTTGGTTTGATGTATTTAATTGTTAACGCTGTAGCAGCAAAACTATTGGTTTAATTCATACTAAATTGAGTTTACAGTTCCCCAGTGATGCACAAAAGATGTCATATTTAGGGAAAAATAAAAGTAAAAATGTTTATGCATTTTTTCAATCTTTTTGCTTCTCCCATTTATTTAATAATAATAATAATAATAATAATAATAATATTACCTCAAACTTATATTGTGCTTTTTTGGACACTCAACGATGCTTTACATAACAGACAACAAGCAATGCATTAAATATAATTAAATATGTAAAATAAGATAAGGCGAAATACAATCTAAATAAATAAAATAAAAATAAGGAAAGCCAAATTGAAAAGATGAGTTTTAAGATGGGATTTAATGTTGACAGTTTCCTAATGGGTAGTGGGAGAAAGTTCCAGAGTTGGGGGGCGGTGGCCTTCGAAGGCGACTTATGTTTGAAATTATTTTTTCATGTATATAGATATAAGCACCCTTTCTTATTCTTTTTTTTTTTTTTACCTGAATGCATCTTTATTTGTTATTGTTTACCTGCCTGACTGGAAGAAGTGCACAAGAATAAAAGTCTATTCTAAATATAAACAAGACTTACACCGACAGCGACGGCTAACAGTATATCCCCAAATAGTACATTATTTTTCCACAGTGTCCTGCGAGTCGAGTTCTGGTCCGGTTTTGGTCAAAGCGAAAGTAGTCCCGGCAGGTTTCCTGGGGTCACGAACATAAAACGTGTGTCTTCTCAAAACAGTATGTGTTTGAATGAGTGATTTATTTGCATAACAAAA
This sequence comes from Siphamia tubifer, assembly GCA_020466265.1. NCBI lineage: Eukaryota > Metazoa > Chordata > Actinopteri > Kurtiformes > Apogonidae > Siphamia > Siphamia tubifer. The sequence continues at coordinate 34,278,161 of CM035801.1, read as the reverse complement.
CTGTCCCAGAAACAAAAACTCACATCTCGTAATTGCTTGGAACTACTTTCAATAGCGATCGATGCACAGAATTATGACCCCATTTTTGTGACCCCAAGTGCTAACCGCTGCACCACTGTGGTGCCCTCCAGCATGACCTATGTTGGCAAAATGTTCTCATGTTAGTTGCTTTATTGGCAGTTGTGGGTCGTAACACTCCTTCTTCCAGGACAGTACAATAGGGGACGTGTGTACGGACATGTTTCCCTCCAAACATCGATTTGTAACAAGATGGTGGCTGTTTAAGAGGATGGATTTGGCGATTCTTAACTGATCGTGGTCAGGAAAAGGTCAGGAGAGAAAGTGCAAGGCTTGGTGTTTGTGTGTTTTACAGCAAAACCAACTAAGCCTTCATCGCAGTTTGTGGAGGAGCCTGGCTTCCCATCGTTACCGGGGGAACGGAGGGTCAATCGGAAGCCCTCCTAGCCGTCAACCTCAGGACCTCGGCCGTGATTAAATTGGAAACCATTCCCTCACACAAATTATAAGCTTCATAAGCCAAGACAAAGTTGAATTAGAGGCCTTTTTTTCCCTCCTTCCTCCTGTCATTTCAATCAGGATATTGGTTCTGTAAAAGTCATCTGCGAAACCATATTTGACGATTTGTTCTGAAAGGCGAAGCTTTGGCTTTGGACGGGTGTGTTTTTAAATAGAAGCAGTACATCCTGGCTTGTGGCTGTTTACCTCTGGAGGTTAATTGGAATGAATGTGAAAGAAGATAAAGCCCCTTTTGTTTGGCCCGGAGTCTCCACTAAACCTGCTGTCTGTGTCTCTTTGTTGTGCCTTTTTCATTTATTTTCCCTCACAATACTCGTTTCTGTCTTTCCCTTTAGTTTCACTTTCGTATTCCTTGCTTCTTTAATGGTTAAAAACTAAATTTGGGCAGGTGAAGAATTTGCGAGTTTTGCCTTTTTCATAGTAAAACCGGAGTCTTTGTTGTTGTAAAATCTGGAAGTGATGAATTGTCATATCGTGACCCCTTCACAAGTTGAACTCCAAAAAAACAAATGATTTCAAAAGAACTTCATTTGTATGTGCGAATGCTGCAAAAAAAAAAAAAGAAAAGTAGTGTTGGGACAAAGAACAGTGCAGTCATGTGATGCAGAATCATCCTCTGTCAAATAAAAAGTCACACCACACCACTGAACATAGAGAATGCTAGAGCGACATGCAGACTTTACAGCAGAACAGTGTAGTTGACAGTAACTGAGGCCTTCAAACCAGCACCACTGCCAATAATTAACTGCACAGATGCAATTAAAGACAATCAATGCATCTATTTCACTATTTGTAGTGAGTCGGCGTCGAGCTTGAACGATGAATCCCAAAAAACGCTGAGAGCTACGGATGCTGCGTTTTGATGTCGTCGTTCCTCGACAGCAGCAATAAACAAAAGTGAATAATAATCAATCCCGGGTCGATTGAAAGGTTGAGCGATTAATTATTTTTGAATAATTTCAAATCATACCGTCTGTAATCTCATTGTGCCCGTTTGTATTATGAGAAGTCGACTGCATCAACACAAGCAGCTGCAGTGCGATCGGTTCCGGAAATCCATCAATGCTTCACCCTTTATGGGACTTATTAAAGAAATTCATTAAAAAAAAAAAGAAAAAAGAATGACCTTTGATTTTAAGTATATTTATTAATACATTTCCAATGCTCACTGTACAGAACTGACCTTTGACCTTTATTTTGGGGTACCATCATTTATAACCGACTTTGTCCCATTAGGGTATATATTTTTATATTTTTTCATGAATTCTTAATGTATGGATAAAAGAACATGATCCATGAAAATATATGACTGAAAAACACTTACATACAAATTTTGATGTTAGTTATGAATTCTGAAATGTTGCTGAACATAAGGTTGAATGGACGACTACATATGAAATGTGGTTCAAGAGGCGACAATTAAGTAATAATTATTTTCTGACTGATGCAAGCGTAGCCTTTACAGTTTATGTAGACCACAGGGAAATGTTTGAAAATGCATACTTCTATTAAAGAAAACCTAAATATCACCCGTTTAAAAGAAAAAAAAAATCCAAATGACATAAACTTCCAATGACAGTCCTTAATAAATTAAGGCATAAATGTATCTGCATCATATTGTTTCCAATTAAGGTAATTACGTAATGCAAACGCCCGCCCCCCCCTAAAGAAAAACTAACTGAAAACTTTTACTCCTGGGTCTCAGAAGGATATAATAAGTATATAATAAAGTGAAAAACACTGATAGACCTTCACATTCTTGTCAGTAGTGCAGCCCTGTTTGTCTGGAAACTCAGTCATAAACTCACTGGTTTGATTTGTCAAGATAAACGTTGCCACAGCAACAGAGTGGAAACTACCATGAATACCAGTGACATGTGCTCATGTGAAACCGTGCGTATCATGGCAGAAGGTTCTACCAGTGTTGCTGTTGGGAACAGTAGCAGCGACAGTGTGTCATGAAGCTGAACTGACGTCACTGACTGTTTTGTTTTTCCTCTCTTTCTTAGATTAGCTGTGTGACCTTCCCATCGCCTGTGAGTTTGGCGGAACAACAGCTGCTGAAACCAAACGAATGGAGCTACTGCGACTACTTTTGGGTAATTTCACCGATTTGTGGTTAAAGCTCACAGTGAGACCAGTTTGAGTGATGGGTGGGCAAGTGGCAGGGGGGCATCTCTGTTTGCTGTGGAGCTCAACTGCAGGGTCTTCTCAGAGTGTCTTTACTCAGAGGCAGCTCTACTGTGGTCATGATTAAGAACGGAGACAGCACCACTGCTGTCACGTCAATGTCGTGCAGATGTTAGCATAGCTTAGCAACATGTTAAATAGTTAGTTTACGTCGCCGGTACAAGAAAGGGGTGGGGGTGGGGGGTTCTGCAGGTCATTTCTCTCAAAGCCATCAGACTCTCCAACCACGTAAAAATAATTTACCTGGAAATACAATATATTCAGTTCAGTTCAATTTATTACGAATATGTATTTGCATATTCGAAAAGGAGTGAGAGGAAGTAAAACTTATTTAATCCCACCCCTTTTCTGACCTTATCTGTCTTAATTTAGCTCACCTTATCCTACTTTATTTAACATAACCTCATTTTACCTTATCTTAGCTCAACTTATTTTAGCCAATTTCATATCATCTTACCTTAGCTGATGTTAACTTACTTTACTTTAGTTGACCTTATCTTAGCTCACCTTATTCTTGCCTAATCTTATCGTATCTTTCCTCATTTTAGCTGATTTTATTAGGGTAGCTAGCATTAATCCATGCTTCCATTCCATATATTACTATGGAATCACTTTGTATTGTTTAACATTATAGTGATAATCCATAGTGTAGGCTGTGTGTTCATTAACTTTCTACTAGTGGCATCACAGAAAGGACCGTGCAGACCTTTCTGTGTGGAGTTAGCATGTTTCTCTCCCTGTTTCTGGATGGGATTGCTCCGGTTTCCCCCATCACTCAAAAGCATCAACAGGTTCGAAATAAAAGATGGGTTAAATCACAGGTGTCAAACTCTGGTCCTCGAGGGCCGGTGACCGACATGTTTTTGATATTTCCCTCTTCCACGTGATTGACTTAACCCTTGAACTCCTGAGACTTTAGCAGTTCCACAGTAAAATAAATAAATAAAAAAAAAAAAATTAAAATAAGCAACAAAATGGACAAAAAACAGCCAAAGTCATCAATAAAATGAACGAAAATGAACAATAAAACATCAAAATCATTTGTAACATGAACAAAGTAAGACAAAAATGGAACATAATTAAAGAAAAAATTAAATAAATTAATTAAAAAAACAAAATGTAGGAAAATAAACAAAAACGGCAAAAAACTAAACGAAAACTAAAAAATATTTATACAATTATAAATTTACTGGAAATATTTGCAAAAAATTTACTAAAAAAGAAAAAAAAAAAAAGTACTATTTTGCCTTTGTCCAAATTAGTTTTGACACCTGTTCCATGAACAACGCTTGGTAAAAACACAGTAAAAAAACCCCCAAAACTGTTTATTTTTTACGAATATTTAACTAAACCATCCATCGGCTTCAGCACTGACACTTAAGAGTTAATAACCAGCTCCTCATCACTCTATACAATAGAATAAAATAGACTTTTATTTCCATTTGCACAAGTATACAACAGCACAGGCACATTGGAATTCTTGTACGCTTCTTCCAGTCAGGCAGGTAAACAATAAAAAATAAAGGTGCATTCAGGTAAAAAAAAAAAAAATAGAATATGAAGGGGTGCTTATATAAATATAGATAAAAAATACAATCCTAAACATTTACAATAAGAGTACTAACAAAGGAACAGTGCAGGTGTGCATATAATGATAATGATGTAATGACTTCCAGGTTTAATGGAAGAAGGAAACCTCTAAAACATGCAGGACACCATTTGACACCCCTGGGTTAAATGCAGGGGACACATTTCATTGTACAAGGGTTAGGGTTAGGACAAATAAAGTACTTTCTAAATATTAGAGCTTTTACGTCCAACAGCCACAGCCCTTATTATCCCACTGTTTGGACTGTTAGTGCCAGTTTGGGTTGTAGATTATGTAAAATAAATAAAAAAAATACTTTAAGAAACGTCCTGAAACACTGGAACATTCTAGTGCCTTGAACCTGCTGTCATTTTATAAAGTCCATCAGTAAATGAACGGACGTCCCCAAGAGTCCATTTCAACAACAACACGGGACCTTTTTCATCTTTCACCACGACTCCACATTCATCTCACTTTGGCTCAGATTCACACTGAGCATCAGCGTTGGCTTTAATAAGATCCAACTGACAGAGAAAGAGCTAGGTTCATACATTACATGTAAGCGGATGGACTTCAGAGAGCCAGCTGGCCTCTGCTGCGCTGTTTGGACATCTCCCACCCCTGTAATGTAATGTCTACCAGGTGTAGTGTGTGCTGAACACACTGTGGTGCTACACCTAAATATGACAGCACAAAGAAAAGAGTGGGATGGGATGAAAAATAACTTGAGCAGAGCACAGGTTGTTTGGTTTTAAGCGTCTGATCTCAGAACTTTGGTGTTTGACTGAGCTTTTATGTATGGACAATAATTCAACTTCAATGAATCACAGGTAGCGAAGCGGAAAACGAGATTAAAAAAAAAAAAATAAATAAAAATCCTCCGTATACTCCTAACCCACTTTTTAAGCTTATTTTAAGTGCAAAATAATGGAAAGTGCTGCAGAGTTCAGGGTAAACAATATCATTATATACAGCGCTGTGGTTTTGCATTGAAAAACAAAAGCTAAAAACCTTCACACAGTGGAGTCTAATACAATAAATTGTGCATTAATAGATTTTTTTGCTCACTTTTTAAAACAGCATTTTGGTATTATCACCATATAAAGCTGTTATATTGAATGTGTTGGCATCTAATTAGTTGTTTACGCCTCCAGCAGATTCCAACTGCGTTATATTTCTGACCAGCTGTAAATGTAAGTTTAATATTCACTTTCCTTTTTGGCCTAGTCATTTATTCCTGAGGGAAATATCTGGCTGTTTAAATAGCTAGTATCTGGAAATGATGAGAATGAATAATAATAATAATAATAATAATAATAATAATAATAATAATAAAATAATAATAATAATGCTGAAGTTGTGAGCTGAAGAAAAAAAAAAAACAATGACCTGGAAGGCCTCTATAAGATAAGAGACGTGATGATTTAATACAACTATGACATATTGTGTGATTGAAAAATGTATTTGCTAATGTTATGTCACACAATTAGAGCTGAAACAAGACGAAGAAAAAAATCCATTATATGTCGAGAACAGTCGTGATTTTAGATTAAATGTTTTAATAGAAATTACAAAATCACAGCTTCATATAAAGCAACCCGACAAAAACTGTATGAACTCAGGAGGAACATCAAATGCAAACAGAGGCTTCCAATGACTTCCAGTTATTTTGTCAAAATTGAAAAAATAAAAAAAAAACCTTCACGCATGAATTGAAGTTTGTCCAGCTCCAAAGAGGCAGGTACAGTACAAAGCATTGCTGCTGTTGAAATAATATACCACCTTGTCTGGTTGCAATAACCCTTTATGAGGCTCTCACCCAAACACTCTGAAATTCAATATTTCAACTTTAGTGTGTTATTAGACATCGTCATCTACCGCCTTATCGGTTGGCGTGACAACAGTCTCCCTTCCTCTTGCTATAAAACATCTGAGCAGCACTTGCTAAAGAGTAAAGACGTGTAATAAAATGGTTATCGAGTCAGAAATGGATAAAAATGACTCATATTCACCATTTACAGCTTCACGGTGTAAGAGTATATATTTATATATGTTACACAACTGTGCTCATGTACAGTATATAATATTATATAAAGCCAGAAACCAAGTGATTTAATGATATGTAACAGACATATTATAGAATAGAGTATAGTTATACTTAGACTAGGAAGCATATTATCATTATTATTATTATTATTAATTATTATTTATATATACTGTAGGAGAAGGGGTGGGAGCTTGTTAGTAATGCGTATTCTCACTCATGTGTTGTGTTTAAAGTGTTTTATTTATTCATATTCAAAATAAATATACCAAACAGCCTATACAATTTCTCAGAACCACATAAATAATAGCAATGAATAAAATAAATAAATAAATATAAAAAATAATCACTGAATTGGCCCCATATTTAGTGTTTGCAGAAATGATCACGGATCCTTAAAAAGTCTTATTTACAATATGTGGTTTTTAAGGTCTTAAAAAACATTATATTTGCTTGTTAGAAATGTGTAAAATGATCAATCTAATCTGAACTGACCAGCAGTTTGCATGTAGCTCATAGCTCATACAGTATGTGACCCTCCAGCACAAAGCCAGTCACTTGGGTCAAATTTCATAAATTAAAATATTATATTTATCAGAAAATTTATTAAAAATGTTTGAATGACACAAATTCAACCAATCAGAGGCTGTTTTTCAACGTCGCCATAGCAACAAGGGATTTTGTTTACTGGAGAAGGCTTTGTTCTGAGGCCTCCCATTGGTTCAAATATATAATTACATAGATTTTTATTTAAGGGTTGTTAAGAGGGATTCCGGATCTTTCCAACGGTACCAAACATGACGTGGAAAAACCTAACGCGACCACGAAGGAAAGTCGTGTTTCGAGCTGATTTTTCTTTGTTTTAGACTTAATTACTGTCAGAGTCAGTTGTTGTCCGTCCTAAAAGGCATGATTTGAAGAAGGGTAGCAATTTTACAAAAACTCATAGTTAAAAGTGTTAAAAGGAGACATTTTTGACCCCATTCTTTACGCTCTTTATATTGCGTAATAAAATTTGAATGTTTTTCAGATTTACTCTATTGAAATTGTATAATGTATGTACAGTTTACTCTTGTAATTTTATTCTTATTTATTTAAATTTTAGAATGCATGTATAATCAGTTTATCTTGTACTTTTCTTTCTTATTTATTGAAATTTTATAATCACTTCATCTTGTACTTTTGTAATTTTATAATTTTGTGCAATCGAATTGTAATGTATTTTTTTTATTTCACCCTGTCTTAAAATTGTACTTAAATTTTTAATCAATGTGAAGCACTTTGGGCTACAGTGTTTGTATGAAACGTGCTATACAAATAAAGATTATTATTATTTTAGTTGGATTTTATGCATAAACTTCAAATTAGATCATTTTGACCCATATAATGTATTTGAGGCTATAGTTAGAAATGCTGCCTATTGGTTTTGTGCCTGAGGGTCACATACGTTTGGTCTGATTTGACCTCAGTAGAAGTTGAATCTAATTACATCATATCCTTTTCGGTTTATTTTTTTCTCCGTTTCTGTCTTTTCCAGCCTTTATCTGATTCGATCTGTCCTCTCTTGATATTTGCAGAAGCTAACAGCGGGGGGTTTCACTGAGCCTGTATGCCCAGGTGTGACATCCTCATGTTTGTTTGTTTGTTTAATGCTTTTCTTGTGCATCTGTTGTGTTTATCTCAGACTGATAAAAAGGATCCCCAGGGCAACGGCTCTATCACAGGATTTGAGGTTTTGCTGCAGAAACAGCTGAAGGGGAAACAGATGCAGAAGGAGATGGCCGAGTTCATAAGAGAAAGGTATCAGCTTTCTAATCATTGCTCAGCTCCGTTTCTATTTTTCACAATTTGTCTCTACGTTACCATGAAAACCACAGACTCGTCATGAAAACAAACAGCTTCCTCTTTTTTTTTTTGGTATTTTATGCTCATTCGTGTAAATTGATGCGTTGCACAACACAGGAAACACACATGGAAAGAGTTGCATAAAAGCTGTGTGGTAATGCACCTCTCTACTTCCCTCTTAGGATAAAGATAGAAGAGGAATACGCCAAGAATCTCTCCAAGCTCTCCCAGATTCCTTTAGCGAGCCAGGAAGAAGGGTGAGTGAGGATTTTCAGAAGAAAGAGGAGAACACGTCAGCCATGACTGCATGGAAGATGTGAATAAATATTTTTTAAAAAGTCTCAAAAGTGCTTATCAACATGCAGATTTTCCACTATGGTACCACACTGGAGATGAGGAGGCTGTAAATTCTGGTTCATTCCTCCTCAGTATATTTTGTAATAACAGTAATGTGATGCTTTATTGCACCGTAGAGGGTATTTCTACTCCACAAAGGTCAAAGGACAAGATGGGCTACAGAGCACAGCACTGGTTCAGGTTCAGTATCAGAAAAAAAACAGAAACCACATTTTGTAGGGAGATTAGTGTTATTTTTTTTTGTTTTTTTCTTACTGATTTAGCTTTAAGGTTTTTTTTTTTTTTTTTTAATGGATATAACATTTCTCTGTGGTCTACATAAATTGGAAATGCACGCTTAGGTTTGAATTCTTCATTAATTCAACTCCACATGTCCATCTTCGACACTGTTTCTGAATAATTGTTAGGGTTAGGCTTATTTGGAAGAAAATAATTAAGAATTAAAGCTTCTTCTTTCATGTTTACATCGATATGTTCATTCCAAATAATGGTTTATATGGGAAACAGTTGGATTTGGCTCTAGTTAATTCGGCTTTAAGAGCTGGAGGTACAAAGGGTTCTGATTGGACACAGGGTTCTCACCAGCTCATTTGAACATAATGTTAGTTCAAAATGTTAAAATTTATTATACCTACACACATTCCACTATGTATTAACCAATTGTTACCCATGTGTAAATGTTTGTTCATGATGTATTAACCATTTGTTACCTATTTATTAATGTTTTCCTTATACACAATTGATCATAAAGCATTTGTTCACACAGCTACAAATGGTTTGTTCATAGAAAATAAGAAAAATGATTTGTTTATGATAAATTGTGTATGAATAAACCATTAACAAATAGGTAACAAATGGTTACTACATAATAAACAAATATTAACAAACAGGTAATAAATGGTTAATACCTCGTGAATTGTGTGTAGGTGTTATAAAGTGTTACTGAATTATCAAATTTGAAATTAAGATCGGAATAAACCAGTGACTTTATTTAGAATGAATTTTAATTCAGAATGATCATTTTCAGCTGGAATTAAATATTTACATGGTCACTTTATAGCAGGATTAATTTTTCCTCAGAATTAAACCGAAATATAAACTCCCATGTAAACAGGGCTAATGACACCAATTCAATTCTATTTATTTTGTAGACAGAGTAATTGCATTTGGCATTATAACAAAACAACACTTTAAATGTAAATGAGACACTTCACCCCCCCACCATTATAGACTTACAATTAAAAAGGGATTATACGGGTTGTAGAAATCCACTTGATTTTTGCCAAAATTAATATAAATATAGCTTTGCAGACACATTCAAACTTTATGAACTATTAGGGTCCAAATACAGAAATAAATTAACCAAAGACTAATAATAAAAGTGGGTTTAGCCAAATATGACCCCTTTAAAGTAAGGTCAAAACCATCCCTTTGATCCTGCAGAAATATGACTTGAAACTCAGAAGTGAGAGTATTTTAATTTTCCAGGTATCGTGAATCATAACATGAAAACACTAAGTTTGTTTAACTTATGTTTTTTTGAATACATTAACATAATTTTAGTTCAAGGCTCACATACAGACCAATTTGATTTCAAATAGGTCTGTCTACTGGTTTTCGTGTTTATTTATAAATAGGAGTTATATTATTAATATTATTATTATTATCATTATCATTATTATTATTATTATTATTATTATTTACCCGTGTCAGTTTAACAAAGCTTATTTATCTCTATCCTTTTTTAACTTTTTCTATTTACCTATAGTAATTTTAACTTCAATATATAATATTTATACTTCTTTTTTGCACATCTGCCGACGTCATTTTGATTTCACTGCAAATGTACGTGTACAATCAGCATGTGACAACTAAAAACTTGAAACAAATAATGACAGGTCAAGGTCAAGTACATATATATATATATATATATATATATATATATATATATATATATATATATATATATATATATAGCACATGCCAAACAATACAAAGTTCGCAAAGTGCTGTACAAACACTAAATATGACTGAAACATAACATAAAACTAGTACATTAAGAATAAACAGGATATATTCAAAACTGATTTTAAAAAATCTGAATACACAGTAATATAATAAATAGCATCTAAAATATAAGCAGAAGATAAAACAAACATGCACTTGATGATAACTCACCCACGGGCCAAAACCAGCCCCCCCAAAAGGGTCCAGTCCGGCCCTGTGGTTTTGCAGAAAAACCCAGAAGTGAGAGCATTTTTAACTTCCTAGAAAACAGTCATTTATTTTAACTGAACTACATTGATGTGAACTCTGAGCTGAGTTTATCAGAGTGTTATTCTGTCAGGATCAGCCGAAAATGTTAGGACTGATGGGGTCGCATACAGCCCAATATGAACTGGATCAGTAAAATACTATCATATAACAACATATAAATAATGATAAATCCAAATCGTTCTTTTTATTTTAGTGCAAAAAAAGGAAAATGACATGGTGTATATTTACCAAAGGTGTGAATAATTGAAAAGATGAACCTGAAATTCCTTTAAATGAAGTGTGATTTCAACAATATTATGGCTGTTACTAAATGGAATGCGATCTGCACGTTATAATGTGTAAATGAAAAGTGAGGACGTTGTTAAAAACAACACTTGTACTTTTATTTCCACAAAACAAAGAGAAACATTTGGAGCTACTATTTATATCCCCTGGGGTTAAAGGTCACTACTCATCAATCCAAAGATTCTGGGCTTATACTGAAAATAACTTTCTTTTTCTTTTATAGGTTTATTATTTATTGGTTGGACATTATACATTAATTAACTTTTTCTTTAAATGCACCAGAGTTAACCCTGTGGCTATTTTTTATTTCTTTTTTTTATCTGCAGACCCTGGACAGATGTTAAAATATCACCCTAAAAGGCAGCGCAGGGATATAAATATATAATTCTACAACAATTTAAATAATTTATATATAGTGTTATTAAAATACTGTGTACATAGTGTTGTTAAAATAATATCTATAGTGAGAACCTTCTGTACCCCTAGTATTAACTGAAGCAGAATACCCTCGTTTTCCATGGAAACCTTTATTTGGAATGAACATTTCCATGTAAACATGAAAGAAATAGGTTTAATTCCGAATTATTTTATTCAGAATAAATTAATAAACAATTAAAAAACATGTAACTATAGCGACTGTAGGTCTAATTTAACTTTTTACCTTTTAAACTCCCACTTAATTTCGCCTAAATTTGTTAATAAAGTAAATTGAATGTTGTCGTTGAACATTTTAATAACATGCAATTAGTGTTTGATTATATTATAAACGCAAATATTCAGATGAAAACTGGGATATTGGAGGCGGGTCCTGTTAAATGATGCAATAGATAAAATATTTGTAAATATTTATTGATGTTTTGATGAGTTTTGGACATTTGTTGTTAGTTTTGGATGTTTTTGTTGGACTAAGGTTCCTCTATGAGACATAAAGGTTCAGATCTGCTGTTTGACCTTTGTATTTTGAACAAATTAGTGATTGTACCTGCTGTGGTTATTTTATCTGACAGTGGTTTATATATATGTGTGAGAATCTCTGTTGTCAAACTACATTAGGTCATGTGACATTTGGGACAGGTTTGGTTAACATTTTTGAGCGACTAAAGGCATTAAAGGTGTCATTCCATGGTTATTTCATGAATATTACCGTGTTCGCCATTGGTATTGAATACATTGTGTGTTAGTTAAATTTTTTGGAAAAAAAACGTCTGCATTGTTTTGTTTCCAGCTGTTTTTTCACGGTAGAAAAATGACTCGAGGTCAAACAACAGAGTTTACCGGTACTTCCTCATACATGTCCACGACACAGTGACGAGGCATCTCCGATTGGCTCAGAATGTGTAAAGAAACACTCCCCCCACCCCCTCTCCTCTTGCTATGTGTTTACCTTTACCAGAGTAGCATCCAGCTAGGTTTTGTGCCGTTGTTTTTTTCCCACCGAAAGCAAATTAACCTTTTTTTCAAGTTTGTGCAGCAGCTACTGTGGCGTTGTCTTCTCTTGTAGATGCTAATGCTAATGCTACTTCAGATTCACTGCAATGGCGGGTAGCCTTAACCCTAATGTGGGTGACGCTAAAGTCCATCTGATGACCATCTTTTTCTGGGTCCCTCGTTCCTCTGGTTGTTTTCTGTGAATGCGGTATGCAGCCAGCAGAGGTGTCAAAACACTTTCAAAGGTAACGAAAGGTGACCCATCAGATTCCAAAAGGAGCGTGGAAAAGTGGTTTTCAGCAGAATGACACCTTTAAAGGGTTAAAGAACCGTAATAAGTATCGTGTACTGGATTACAGTCTAGAAGTAACTTGCACAACACTGATGCTCAGCTGGTGAGGATATATCGGTGGGACTGACGGCTCCTCTGTCAGCTACTCACCCAACTAGATGTATCCTGGAGTGAGAGAGAGTCCAGAGGCCCCGTCAGTGATACTGTGAAATAGTCTGACCTTGCTGTAAATCACTGGATGCTTTGATCTCGGTGCTGCAACATACTTCAGCTATTAAGAAGGAGCAGACAAGAAACGATGAGTCTGTGCAGGAGGAGGAGGTGGTGGAGGTGGAGGAGGGTAAAAGCGAAGACAAGACCTCTGAGGAATGAGGAGACAGAGCGTTAAGTTATGTATGTCGGGTGTTGAAGGGGAAGGGGGAATGCGGGGAAACCCTGCAGGGAAGAGTTTGTAGCCACTTGTCTTTTCTCCATCCTGACAGCAGAGGGGATTCCATGCTGAGGGCAGCTCTTTGTTTGACTCTCACAGGGGACGTAGGAACATAGAAAGTAAAATAACAGGAAGCGGAGAGGACCACAGCCAACTAAAGACACCCTCAAAGAGGAGACGCTGTGATTTGTACCGACACCGCCTACGGCATCATTATTAAACTCATCTTTATTAAGAGATTCCTCCAGGAAATTGCATAGCAACGTGACAAAATGTCAGAGTTGAAACTTAAGCCTACTATTCGAGACGACACGTCAGAAGAATAACCTGTATACGTAATATAAACTATTGTCATAATCATATTACACTAAGAAACGAGGAAGATCAAGTCCTTTCAAAGTATGTTCCAGTTAGTTTGAACATTAATTACATCATTAAAATCTGAGGGAAGTCTTGGCTTTGACGAACTTTGAATGGATGTGTTTATTTAGGGGAGAATGGGGTTGGTTGTCACACCGGTATCTCAGCCAATAGGGGGCACAGACACAAGACTGGAAGGTTGTGAAATGATTAGAATCAGGGACAGATTAAAGGTATTTATTGTCCTTGCTGGAGTGTGATGCTTAAAGCTGTCATTCTGATTATTTCATTAATATTACTGTGTTCTCCATTGTTATTGAATACATTGTGTGTTGGTTCTATTTAAAAAAAAAAAAAAAAAAACATCTGGATTGTTCTGTTTCCAGTGTTTTTTTTTTACAGTAGAAAAATTACTTGAGGTCGAACAACAGATTTTACCGGTACTTCCTCATACATGTCCATGATGCAGTGACGAGGCGTCTCTGATCATCTCAGAATGCCTGAAGGGACACTACCCCCTCCCCTCTCGCTCTCTGTATGTGTTTAACTTTACCAGAGTAGCATCCATCTAGGTTTCGTGCAGTTGCTTGTTCTGACAACATGCAGGGAAAAACAACAGGCTTTATTTTTACTTTTACACAATAGGTTTGGAACAAAGAAGGTGTTAGCATCAAAAAACTCTGAAGGCAAAGCTATAGTTTTAGTTGTCATCTCCTAGCCAGATAGTTACTGGATAGTTACTAGCTTTGCTGCTAGCCAAAAGTTTCAGTTGGGGCTAAATCAAGAGTTCCCAATCCTGGTCCTCGATGGCTGCCGTCCTGCATGTTTAAGATGTTACCCTCTTTCTGCACACACCTGACAGTCATCATCAGTCTTCTGCAGAGCGTGATAACTGGCTGATCATTTGATTCAGGTGTGTTCGATGAGGGATACACCCCACTGATCTTATCATGATGGTCTCTTTATTTGTAATTAAAGTATGTTCATCATAGTCACTAATTAGAAAGTTGTCAGAATGTCTTGTGCAAATAATAAAATGCCATGCAAAATAACTTCAGTAAGACCCTGTCCCCCACCCTCCCCTGTAACATTTGCAAACACATACAGTAAGATAAGCCCTCTTCATATTAGCATGGTAATAGAGGCTAGAGTGGGAGGAATTGTCCCATATAGAATCCAGATTATGCCAGTCGGCTCAGCGTGCCCACACCCAGAAAAGTGCAACACAATACTTTCATTATGCTCCCCCTCAGGCCGGCTCTGTTGTCAGGCAGGACAATCACTGTTTTGTTGGTCAGTTCCTACCATCCGACTGTCCGAGGCCAGAACCAACCATCTATTTATTCCTGAATTTACCATTTGTTTGGTGGAGACGGAGCCATAAGGCATGTGACCGCTTTTTTTTTTTTTTTTTTTTTATATAAAATCGGCATCAGTAATGTGCTGTATCTGCTCTTTACACAGGACGAAGCAGAAGATAATTTTATTTTTTCCACCCCTTGGGACACAGTATTTTGTTGGCAAATGATTATCTGTCATTGTGGACTGTGAGACTGTAGAAACAAGACAGATGTACATTTACTGAGTGAGACTCACACTTGGAGTTTTGCCGCTGTTGCAGTTTGGAAATGATGATGTGAACAAGACGCCGTGTTTCCTTTTGGGTTTTAGGTGGAGAAAGTTTCTGACCTCTTGGTTGGACCTCAAATACCTATGACAACATAATATAGCCTCTTTGGGGAAAGTATTATTAAGCATTTTTAAAGCACCATTATTACATCCCACCATGTTTTATTTGCATTAAAAGTGAAAGTCAGAGTATTTGTGTTAAAAAAAGAAAATAAAAAAGCATATTTATTATTACCCTAAAGACAGTAGAGGTAAGGGGTATTGTTTTTAGTTCAGTTTATTTGTCAACACCAGCAGAAAAACTATGGGTTGATTCATATCATATTGGGGTTATAGAATCCAGAATAGATGTTAATACATTTTGGGAAAAACATTTCAGTCAAAGTTTTTTCTTTTTTTAAATGTATAATCTGAATATATTTAACCCTTTAAACTTCCACTTAATTTACAAAGTACAAGTATACAAAAAAATACAGAATAGACTCATTACTTTTTCAAACTAGAGAAATGTGACAGTATGAAAAATAAGTCATAAATTAGAAATTGTGACTTTTTATCTTATAATTATCCATTTCTTACCACATAATTTTGACTATTTATTCTCACAAATAACTTTTTTGTAATCTCATAATTATGTTTGTTTTTTGTTAATCTTCTTTTTATGACTTTTTAATGTTTCCTAAATATTCCTGTGTACAAATAGAGTGCCATGACCCAATAAAACGCATCATCTATACACTAACTCACTTTTAAAGGCTTTATTTTTGGATGTCTTTGAAAAAAAGTCTGTTTTTTTCCGGCTTAAATTAAATATTTCATCCATAGCAAAAAATAAAAAAATAAAAAATACAGTTTTACATATTATTATTTTTTTTTTTTTTACTTAAGTAAAGGAGTTGAATCAGTACTTCTAATTTTACCAGAGTATTTTTCCACATAAGTAGCTGTACTTCTACTTAAGTATAGAATGGTAGTACTTTAACACCTCTGTTTAAGTGTCTCTTTTAGATACTGGGTGGACTTTCCTTTTAAAATCATTACATTTTATTGCATTAATTGTGTTTACAGCCTTAAATTCAAGATGAGCAGTAAAAATAGTTGTTTTACAGAAAGACATAATACTACAGGACATAAAAATGCCAGGTGTTGCTTGACAATTTAATGTTGTATGGTATTAATAGCGGCAGTACAGAGCAAAACTGAATAGTATACATTAAACCTTTCACTGCACCTTCAGCTTAAAGGGACAGTTCGCTATTTTTCACATGAATCTGTATAGAATCAGCGTCTTTACTCTAGTGAACCTACAGTTACTTAACCCCGACAGTGTCCTGTGAACCCAGTTCTGGTCCAGTTTTGGTCAAAGCGAAAGTAGTCCCGGCAGATTTCCTGAGGCCATGAAATTAAAACGTGTTTCTTCTCAAAACAGCATGTGTTCAAATGAGTGATTTATTAGCACAACATAACCGCTAGCTTCCAAAAACTCACACTTCGCAATTGCTTGGAGCTACTTTCTCTCAATAGCGCTAACAGCTGTGCGTCTGCAGTCTACACGTAGCAGTTAGCATCTAGGCTACCTGTTTCATTCACTTACTCTACTGCTTGGGAACTTAATGGCACATCAACATTTTTGGCTATTGTAGAATTTGTATGCTAACTTGTTTTTTTTTTTTTTTTTCCTTTTTAAATCTCCGTTTACTATGCGAAAATGTTCATTGTACGTACACTTCTGGCCACAGGGACGTAACCCATAGGCCTAGTGAACTATCCCTTTAATGTGTTTGTGTGAATACTAATGAGGGCTGTTTCTTCTCAGGCGTACAACTCTGTTCATTCCAAACAAACCGCTGTGGCTCCTGCGTCAAACATAAACTATGTCACTTCAAACCATTTCGCCTTTCATTCTAATGCAAGTCTCTCATCTAACTGTCCTCATTTCTGCTGCGTAAGCAATGAACTGGATCACAGGGGGAGGTCTAAAAGATGTTGATATAAAGAACAGGAAAAAAAAAAAAAAAGTCAAAGCTAGCGGGTGTATATCACTTTTATAGGACTGTAAAATACAATTGGATGAGCCGTGTATTGAATAGATCTGCGCTGAATAATAAAAACCAGCGTCTCTTTGATGCTAGTGCAGGTGCTAGACTTTACTCTGACAGTGTTAGGAATGTTTTGGATGTCAGTCTGAGGGAATTCCACACATGTCTTCCATTCAGAGCCATTCTTTGAAGTGACCCGCTTAGCCATAAAGACCATCAGACCCAGAGCCTTGTGGCTGCGACTGTCTGCCTGCACAGTGATTGTTTCACAGTCCTCAGCTTTGAAGGAATATGAAGACACCAAGACACTTTTTTTTGTGTGTGTGTGTGTGTGTGTCAGCTATTGTGAAATAATCACTTGGTTTAAACCGTAACAAATGTCTGGCCTTTTAAAAAAGTAAATATTTCATAACACATATTGCGGACCAAACTTGTAAACCACTTTTCATTTCATGTTTTATTGTTTTACCCATCAATCTCAACAGCTAAGAAAAGTATAAAACTAAATGTATGTACATACCATATTTTCTGGACTATAGTATAAGCCGCACCAGCTGTATTTTATAGAATATAATTAAAAAAAAGAATATACAAGCCGCACCAGGTTATAAACCACAGATATGTTGAAAAATCAGATATTTGTACATGTACAGAAGGATTTTTAACTGTAAATGTAGTTAATTGTGCCTTCAATAGTGCCTTTTAACACAGTAGTAACTTTGCTGATTAAAACGGAACAGAACAGAAAAATAACCAGTATTTACTTAATTTCTCCCATGTTTTAAATCACTTTAATTATCTTCACTGAAACCCTTGACGTCGTCTTCTTCTGTGTCACAGTTGAACAACCTCAGAAGTGCTTCGTCACATCTGTCTCCACGATGAAGGTGTGAGGATTTGAAAAATAATTAACAGTTGCTAATTTGTCGTCAGTGTTCTGTCTGCTAAAGAAAAAGTAGCGTATTCTTCTTTGCATTGATTGTTCTTAGTAGTTTTGATTCTGGTTAAAGCGCCCCTAGTGGTGGAAGTAAAATCCACAGAATAACCACAGCTTTGTATAAACCTCATGGTTCAAAACATATGAAAAAAGTAGCGGCTTATAGTCCAGAAAATATGGTATTTAAGAGTTTGGTGCTGAAGACTAGCATGTGTTTGTTTTTAGATGACACAAAACTTTATATTTCAGTATATATATATATATATATATATATATATATATATATATATATATATATTCATAAAAATAACAGCAGTTTTCATGTTATTTTTGACCATGTTACATGCGGATATTTTATAAATTAAAAAAATATATATACATTTTATGTCTATATCATTTTATTTAAACCTTTTCAGTCTACAAAACCAATACATATATTCTTAATGACTACACGCCAACAAAAAATGTGTTTAAACTGAAAAATAGCTTCTCTTTTATCTCAGTAAATATTTATATTTAAAACTGACCCAACATGCTTCTAGACTTGTTTCATAAGATTAATCTACATCTGGTTTTAATTTTTAGCCCCTCTATCCTGTTTCATAGAAGCTCCCACATATTCATTCATTCATTATCTGAACCCGCTTTATCCTCACTAGGGTCACGGGGGTCACTGGGGGCCTAATCCAGCTACAATGGGCAAAGGCGGGGTACACCCTGTATGAGACGCCAGTTCATCGCAGGGCTGAACATATATAGACAAACAATCACTGTCACATTCACACCTATGGCCAATTTTTAGATTAACCAATTAACCTATCAGTGCATGTCTTTGGATGGTGGGAGGAAACCGGAGTGCCCGGCGAAAACCCACGCAGACACGGGGAGGACATGCAAACTCCACACAGAAAGGTCTGGTATGGGATTCGAACCAGGGTCCTTCTTGCTGTGAGGCACGAGTGCTAACCACTGCACCACTGTGCCACCTACTCCCACATATTTAACCTTTAATTCATTATAATCATAACAAGGCAGTCAGAGACAGCAGACCTCCGCCAAGGCTTGATATTACGTCAAACCGTAACGTGATGGAGCCATAAGTGTTGACCCATCTGATGTCTGAAGGTGGGACGACGTCAATGCTAAAAAAACTAATTATTCTATCTTGTCTGAATCCTGACATATTACCACCGATGTGTTTTAGATGTTGACTTTTAGTGTGACCTTGACCTTCGTTGCTCAAAATCCAATGGATTCCTCCTTGACCCATTATCTATCATTCCTGAAAGTTTCATCAAAATCCATTCTGAACGTTTTGCGTAATCCTGCTGACAGACAGACAAACAGACCTGAATTTAACACCTCCTTGGTGGTGGTAATAATAACTGTCTGGTCAATTTAAAAGGGCAAATTGCTTTGTGTAATTATTCCATAATACACATTGTCTAACTTTATTTTAAAGGCTGATTATGCAAGAGTTATGGATGACTGTTTGTTTAGTCACTTGGGAACTTGGGTCAGTTGTTGACTGTAAGTAAACTCATTATAAGTTCACAGTATCTACTGCTGTCACTGTGGATACTCATGGTTTTTACTGGAAAAATGTAGACATCAGTGTACAGACTATTATCATGGAGGTAGGCAACTCACACTGGCAACAAACAAAGCTTCCAACACAAAAAACTTACTGAGCAAACTTAGCTAAAGGTTACGTCTCGAACCCATAATTTATAACGAATGGTCGCTTGATCTATAAAACGTCGCTGCATGGATAATTGAGTAGTTGATAAGTGACATAGTAAGCACTTGAACTCTAATAGGAGGTTGACATGTTACATCTTGGAGCTAATGTTTATAGTACAGTTTTTACCCATATGCATATTGTAAGTCAGAGAAAGAGGTTAAATGTATTTAAAGCTAATGTATGTGAAGCTATATTTACAGCTTTTTATATAAAGTTAACATGGAGCTGGATTTGCACATTTTTGAAAAGATTTTTTGCTAATTTATTTATGGATATAGAATGACAAGGTATCCAAGGGATAACATGTGAAAGTGTAATGATGGAAAGGACAAGACATACAAATACATGAAACAAAATATTACATAAATACAATCACATGCCTAATTCACCTAATTTTCTACTTTATTCCACCAAAAGCTCTGACCATTTGTTTAAAAACCCTTTTTGATTCTGTCATTTTAATGTTTATTCCATAACATAATCTCAGTATGAATCTGCTTTTTGAAGAGGATTCACTATTATTATTATTATTACTGTTATTGCTATTCACATTTACTGTTCCTTTTTATTGAGCAGAGCTGCAGGTGAATTGATAATAACAGTCAAAGTTTGTCATGTGACTCAATAGGAAAATTAATTGTCCACCTCTGGCCTCGACACTGATTTGTCCATTGAAAACTGGGGTTAAGTTTTCCATTAAAAAAACCTTTTAACACTTGTCTCCCAAACAAAGGCACCCTTCACCGTGTTATGGCACCCAGCTGTGTTCAAGCTGACAGAATAAGCTGAGCCGTATCTCATGTCCCACTCGTCCTAATCATCTGTGAACTGACTATGGCCCTCAGCTCAACTCTGCAGATTTACTGGTTACTTGTGTATCTGTGAAACTCTCTGCAGCTGTGAGTCTGAATATGAGTCTGCACCAGCTTTTTACCCCCACCCTCCTTACACATCCTCATGTAAGACTGTGTGTGTGTGTGTGTGTGTGTGTGTGTGTGTGTGTGGTCCTCACTTGATATTAAACACACTTTCTAATCTGCTCTCAGGACTCTGGGGGAGGCTTGGGCCCAGCTGAAGAAGAGCCTGGCAGACGAGGCTGAAGTTCACCTAAAGTTCTCCTCAAAGGTATTACTTCTGTATCTTTAGACTTTTTCTTTTCCAACTTGACACCAAAAGTTATATTCACATGTAAGAATTAGCTTCTCGTTGGTCTTTTTTCTCGTCTTTTTAATGTGTAGATTTATGAAATGAGCAAACGTGTGACAGCTTAACTAACCCCTTACTGCCCAAATCTACGTACAAATACAGAAAAAAAGGCTCGTTGCTGTCAATAAGTGGAGTAATGTGAAGCTAGCACATACCACAGATATGATGCAAATTAACCCTTATCCATTTCTTTTAATGTTTTCCTCTGCATTTTTCAGTGAAAATCAAATACGTTCCTATATTGTATGAATGTTCATAAAAGCTCAGTCAAATCAGGTCAAATCAGAAAAGAAAAAAACTTGGAAAAAGTGAGTTTTTAAACCAACTATATCATTAACTGAACATAAAATCAGGTGTTTTATTTGTCAAAGTACATGGACTTTACTGGTTATTGTTATTGTACAAAATGTCATGGCTGGTGTATACAGATGTGTGTATATACAGTGTGTATATATATATATAAATAAATAAATAGAGTATAAGAGAACTGTGAAATGGAAGAGGGAGATCCATATATGTTATATTTTTCCAGGCAGGCAAGTGAAATTGTTGTGCTCTTGTACTTTCTAAGATTGCCTTGATTGTTGACTTTTGTATTATTTAAATTTTACTTGTTCACATATATGATACATTTCATTGCGTGTTTAGAATCAATCAGTCAATCAAATGTAACCAGGTATCATATGTACTTCCAGCATCACTTCATTCCAAAAAAAATAAGGGAATATTGAACCAAATTTCCCCCAATAGTCTACAAAGGGTGAAACTGAATACATCCTAAAAATAGTGACGTATTATCCAGTGAGAATAAATGACTGCTTTCAGTTTTTCTAATCACTGTACATGATGAGGAAAAACCAAAGGAATCTAAGTTGAACAACAGCTGCGGTCTGTAAGAAACAATTAGCATACAACATTTAAGTACATCATTATCTCCTCTGATGAAAGCTGTGACATACAGACACACTCAAGGTTTCTTTTGTGCATTTTTACAGCCTTATTTGATCGCTAAAGCAGAGAGAGACAGGAAATGTAGAAAGGAGAGTAAAGGAGTAATGTAGGAAATAGGAATCAAGGGAGTCATTTCTCAGGGAATTCACTCCCATGTGGTCAGCTGTAAAAACTGTACAATCATAGCTCAAAGTATGGATGCAGGTTTCATCTATAAACACACACTTGTAGAAAACACTTAAAGTCGACTTGACTTGTAATATGGAGAACCCCGTTTTTTTGTTGTGTTTCTCTAAACGTTTATTCACATTACGTATGGATATGGAACTATGGAGAGAGATATGTTTTGTAATTATGTGTAGATTCAAACACCATTATCCACACGAATTATATCATTTTTAAGTGCAAAGATTCGTGAGTGAATTTACGTGATTATTTACGCGGCTGTTGACTAGCGCGCTACTCCATTCTATGTACATCGAGGGGAATTTGACCAAATCTACCCATAACCCTTTGCGTTTCTAATGACGCGGGTGACGAGTGAACTTCGGTGAAACAGGATTAACAGCGCCATCTACTGGGGTTTATGACTCTCGAGTCTGGGTTGTAAAGCCTTCGCGTTTGGATCATATTGGGGAAAAATTGCAAAAATAATGTTTCAAAATTACGTAAAGGGAAGCAGAGATTCATGCGCATGTTAAAAGCAGATTCAACACTTCACACAAATGAAATCTCCAGACAGATGCACATGCAAAACATGATACATGTCTATAAATAAAGTATGGTTTAATTTGTAAGTTTTCAAATATTTGAATAAACCAATAAATACACCTTTGTATAAATTCCAGTTTACAAGTCACAAATTGTGTCTTTGCGCTTATGAATGGTATAATGGTGTTTAAATGTACAAATAATGAAGAAACATACTGTATCTCTCTCCATATGTAACTGTAGAAATGTCCACAAGTCGAGATGTTTTATCACCACTAACATGGAGGCTGAGAATGACATAAATTCTAACTGGAAATCATTTTCTGATGAAGCTTTGACAGTTTTTGGTGATGACAGGAGGGGTGTAACATTGCATTTGTTTGTCCCAGACCATCCCTGTTTGGTATCTTTGACACAATACTGTGGTGTACCAAACAAATACATGTAACCTATGTGAAGAATGCAAACACTCGGATTAAGTTTTCACATACATCTTTAAGTGGAACGAGCAGGGTGGACACGAGCAGAGCCCATGTACCGCTGCTGAATTCTCAAAAAAAACCCAAAAACCCCCCCCCCGACAACAAACAAGTGTTACCAGGCACAACAAACCCCGCCCCCTCATAAACACTTTAGCTCTTAAAGGTGTCATTCCGCTGGATGCTACTCTCAGATGGTAAACACACACCGACCGAGAGGGGAGGGGGAAGTGGTCCTTCATGCATTCATTCTCTGAGCCATTCAGAGACGCCTCATCACATGTCATGGACATGTATGAGTTAGTACTGGTAAACTGTTCGATCTCAACTCATTTTTCTACCGTGAAAAAACAGCTGGAAACAAAGCAACTCTTTTTAAATAGAACCAACACACATGGAGAACACAGTAATATTAATTAAAATAACCATGGAATGACACCTTTAAGGGACATCTCCCTCTCAAAACGTGGCCGTTCAAGGTCATGATGTCATTCTGCAGCTCATGCCAGGTTTCCTATCTGTCAATACTAATAACCAAGATGCTATCGCCACTAATTTTTCTACTATAGTCTACTAGTTTTTTAGGTATTGGCCGAGTGAAGGTGTTTACATGGCTTTGAAAATGTTGATTTTAATCAAAGTAAGGCAATGATTTGAATTCCTCAAAGTACATGTAAAATATACTGAGTGAGACAAAAGTATAACATAAGAAAAGACACTGACCAACGCCTGATTCACGTCTATGTTTCTCTGGATTATTTATTTCTTTTAATTCTGTCGTACTCGTTATGTCGCCAACACGATCCCAGTGTGGCGACGTCACCAGACGCACAGCGGGAGTCACACTCAGCTTTTTCTGGTCAACGGAGAAAGGCCAAATGCCGATTGTTAGCGGGTCGACGCAAGTTTTTAAAAGACAGGTCGACCTGCTAATTTTAGTGAAAAAGCGGCTTAATGTGCAGTGTGATACAAAGTTTTTCACATATCAGTCACCCATAATTGCAGATCCTTTGGTTCAGGGGCCGACGGCATGTGTTACACACAAGGCAGACAGACTTACTGCCTGCACGTTTAATTACATACAGAGATGAGCTTAATAAAAGCTTTGTGGGCTGAAACACATACATGACACTAAGTCTATGAATCGGCTTTATCACCCACCACCTTCACTTATTCTATTAATAGTCAGTGAGTGGTTTGGTGCCAATATTTGCAGCTTTTTTTTTTCTCGCGACGTTCTCTGGGAAATCACATGCAAAGTGCTTGTAAATGCTCAAACACTTAAGTTTCACGGTGAGAAGTCCAAGTGCTGAGATAAGGTTGTCATGAAAGTTCAGACTTGAGACGGTGAAAAGTAGAACCCAACGTTACAGCTGGAATGATGGAGGAAATGGAGCTGGTGATGTTATCCTCTAGAGATGCACAGATGTGCGGCACAGCTCCAAGTTTTCATCGGAGGAGGAAGTATTTGAGTGGAAATGAAGAGTGAATGGCGTTTTCCAATGTGGCTTTGGATCCCATTCATCATAGACAGACAGGACAGTGAACGCCACAGCACTCATTGGATCATATAACAAGCAGGGGCCTGGTTACTCATAACTTATCAGCAGAAATAATATTATTATTTCATGTTCTCATTTTGAGCATTATTGACTTCATTTAGCTTCAGATATTTGAACCAGAAAGCAAAGAAATGAGGGTGTCATTTATTCTGGTTGCATTTAAATCCATGAAATCAGGCTATTTTCTAAGTAAACTGGTTCAGTGTGCAAGGATGATGACATAATGTTGAAAAAGATTGAAAGGAATGGAGCTAATTGTGGTTTTAGATAATTAAATCTGATACAAACAAGGCAGAATTAAAGTTATTTCCTTTCTCGACTGATAACTTTTATCATTCCTGCAGTTTAAACGGTACAATTCTTTCATGACCTGCAGCTTGGAAAATAATTAATCTGACTCCAAGACTAATTCATATGCTTTAAAAGTTGATGCATACTGATTTGTTTCATCACTCATCCAACTGCCTGATGGGTTTATCTCGGCAGAATCAGAAGTGGTGAACTTTTTGGACAGTGAACACGATGAATGATACGGAAAAACATCATCGTACCGAATATAAATCCGCTCACTACATCGATGTCGGTCAAGAATTTAAAAAAAAAAAAAAAAAAAAAAAGAGTGGAAATGCTTGTTGTCCTCACGTGACACTGTTGAACCGGGTGCGATGAAGCCAGATTGCCAAATGCAGCTGTGGCCTACTTTACTACAGCGTCTGTATGAACCTCGTCTCAGACTCTGTTAAACGCTTCAGAATGTACAGCTTTGATCTCATTTCACTAAAATGCTCCGTACACTGTTCAGGACACATGGCCTGGCACGTAATTTTAGTTTGGCCTCAATATGGTGCAATAAATGTAGTTTGAAACATATGCCATTAGTTGAACAGAGCAAAGTGTGAAGAGTGAATATACAATCAGGGAAAAAATTATTAGACCATTAAGTACCAACTCCCGTGTGTATCATGTGACTAAGAGACAAAGAAAAGACGGAATGCCTAAAAGCACTGTTTTTTGTCAGCACAATGACACAGCTATTGATGTAAGAACTGAAGGGATTTGGATTATTGTCAAGAAAACATGGAAAATGGATGAGTTTCAGCCGTCAACTTAAAAACTCTTACGATCTGTTTTTGTTATCATTATATTTGTCCAAACAAATGAACCTTGAGTTGTACCAGACATTAAAATGAAGAATTTGAAGAAAACAAGGGTGATCTAATATATTTTTTTTCTGTGACTGTAACTATATTTTCAAAAACATTCCCACTACATTTGAGGAAACAGATCTGTGAATGGGTTTAATGAGGTGTTTCACTCCTTATCTGTACTGTCCAGCTCAGGGGAACATTAAATACACTTTAGTTGTTTAGCTTAAAATTTTTGAATTTTTTTTTAGACACAAAAAGTAGAAAATAATTCAATATCTACTACGTTAAGATTATTTTCCTTGCTTTATTCAGTGATAATTCTGCTCTCTTTTGTCTTCTAAATGTGTCCCAGTGGGCCACAATATACTGCAAGTAAAACAATACTTATCACATTGTTCAGCTGAATATATTAATTTAATTTTTTTGGTTTTATCATTACATTTGTCGAAGGAAATTAACCTTGAGTTGTATCAGACAAACAAGTGGTACCCTGCACAACAAACCCCGTCCCCCTTGTACACATTTTACCTGATTTTCCAGAGATTTGCCACAGTTTTATCAGGCAGGCATCAGTATCCACCTCAGTGACGGATTTAATTTCACAGCTGGATGTGGCTGGCGTTCATCTGTTGTGAAATAATAAAGGTCTCAGAAATACGATCGATTGAGTTTGAGACTTTTCTGTATTTTTAATTGATGTCAAACCCAAAAAACTAAACAAAACAAGTGGTGCCAGGCACAACAAACCCCGCCCCCCTTACACACATTTTACTTGATATACCCCATCTATTATCATTGTGTAAACACATTTTTTGGTGACTGTGACCTAGGAATGGGTGGTATAGTACGCAAGGTATCATACTTTGAGGTATTTTTTGTCCATGATAGAGATTTTTGCCATACTGTTCTACCGTCCATCCTGTAGATGGCAGCAATGCAAAGTTTCAAATGGCTGCCTCTTAGAAGCAGCTAGCACCACAGTCTTTGTAGATGCTGTGTTAGCAGAAGCATCTTGTTTAAATAAGCTTCAAATATAAAATATATAGTTTATGTAATGTACTATTGGTTATAATGGTATGTGATGCCAATGTATTTCAATTCAGGTCTCAACAATTTAATTTACAGGGTGTCTGAAAAGCGAGCTAACAAGCTAACAGGCAAAGTAATGACAGCCATAGTGTTTATGATGACAACAAAACAATTGTGCTAAACGTTAACAATGCCTTAAATTTAACACACTGCACCAGCCTTAAAAACTGTATGTTACTATATCCAGTTGAGTTACTATTAGTCATGGTATCTGGCTGGTGTTAGCAACTAAAATGACCGTTCAGAGTTACAAACAATTTCATTAGCAATTTCGCTAATGTTAGCATGCTACGTGCTGCTACAGTGATTGCTACCATTGAGATGGTCTGCACAAATATGAAAGACTGCACTTTATCTATATGACCACTAACAAAGTGTTCTGCTGTCATTTATACTTTATTATTTATGTATAGTAGCCTGCAAAAGTACTATAGTGTGATATATACTGTGGCTCAAATTATGTCAGGATATATTTTTAGCTATACCACCCAGTCCGACTGTGACCTTTGACCTACATTCACCTAAATTTAATAGGATCTATTCTGGACCACCTCGCACCTTTCCTGAACATTTCATGGAAATTGATAAAGTAGTTTTTGCATAAAGCTGCTGACAAACAGACAGACGACACCCCTCTCTCCTTTGCGGAGGGGTAAAAATTTAAGGAAACAAGGTTGGTCTGATCATTTTTTTCACAAGTGCATATGAATGTTTGAGGGTACATAATACATTCCACTGTCGTAAATATGAACAAAGAGTGTAAACATGCAATAAAGTGTAATTTATATTAATTCCAGTTCATGACTATGATGAGTTGAGCCACATATGAAGTAATTGAACAACTCTCTATAAACACACATCTGCTTTACATCAGTATCACTTCGCCAAACACACAGTTTCAGTGTCAGATTTTGTTGTGAACTTGATGGTTTGTGAGTGTGTGCGAATGTTTGTATTAAAAAATTCAGGTCGTATAAATGTAGCTTCCCATTAGTAAAATATAAATCTGTGTTAAACATGAAAATATATGCAAATGACGTGAACTACATATATTACTTTTTTCTGAAAGTCCCCATTAAGCATGGAGGAAACTGGTGCTAAGTGAAACGTGTTTTTCAAAGGTTTGAATATATATATATATATATATATATATATATATATATATATATATATATATATATATATATATATATATATATATATATATATATATACACACACACACATTTTATACATTTAGAGTTTCCCCATTTACAATATATTTTTAGAGATAAAAAGATGCATTTACACTTGCTGTCCAATAGTGATGATTAAAAACTTAGTCTTCATGAAACATGTAAACCATTTAGTGTGTTTGTGTGCATATTTCTATTTTTATGGGGACATTGATATGTTTACACAGTCACGCTATAGGGACCTCAAACACTATGGGGACCAAACTTCAGGTCCCCACAAGGGTTAAATATAAGAAAAGGTCCCTATGTGTAAAATACAAATGATGTGGCCCTATAAATACATTCTTTTTTTTTTTGTTTTTTTACAAGTCTCCACAAAGCATTAAGGAAATAGGTGCAAAGTAAAACAAGTATTTGAAGATGTGTTTACTTGAAAAAGTAATATTAATTATGCATTTTTTAAAATTATTCATGCATTCGATTTATTTTCTCATTTTTATTCATATATTTTTAAAATATTTATTTTATTCATTTCTTCATTTTTTAAAAGATGTTTAAAAATGTATTCATTAATTTTAGTAAATGTTTCACATTTTTATCATTATTATTATTATTATTATTATTATTATTATTTTAATGTTTGTACACTCATTAACCAACTTGATTACAAACCTGTGTGTGTGTAATCCCTGTTTAGCGCTGCTGTGTGATGTTACTGGGAGGCAGTCTACAGTCTAAATGACAATAAAAGACAATTCTGGAGTTAAATTCTTGCCTCTGACGTCATACAATTAAAATGCACCCCTTTGAGTGAAGCAGAAACAGTGAAGGTGGACACTGCTTCAGCCACTGCATGAATAATAGTGACACGCACATCTGTTAATCATCACCATTGTCTTTACATGTTCTTCTTATTGCGTATCTGTGTTTGAGTTGGTGATCGTTCAGTAAGAGAAGATCGTTACCTATAAACTTCTATGTTTATTTTATGAAACTTTGCTTGATATACAGTCGATCGTAAACCTTTTACGAAGGGAATAAGCTGCACACGGACCCGGTTCACCGTGATTTTACAACAGTTACCAGGACTTGAAAAGCACAACTACTAAACCTGTTGTTGCTTAAGATCGTTGGCTTATATACCGTTCAAAATTAGATCCACACTGAAGATACAATCTCATTATCTTTGCCAAAAATAATCAGCATTAACACGACAGTAAATCTTTTTCATCTGACTTTCCAGACCTAGATTTTGTCCAAAATATTTTTCAAATCAGTTTAACGTGTTCTAGTTAATAACGACTCAGCAAAAAACTAACAAGTGGCGCCAGGCACAACGAACAAACAATCCACCTGATGTCGTCACGTCTATATATTTAATGTCAGGACAGTAATCGTCTCTATATATGTGACAAGTTTGAAGTATATTCAAACCAAATACATGTTTTTATGGCCATTTGAAATGTCAACTTTTATAAATAAATGGACAGAAAAAAAAAAATTACTTCTCCCAAAATGTAATGGCATCTACTATACGTCACTGACAATCTATAAACCACTATGATATGAATTCAACCAATAGTTCTGCTGCTAGAGTGTTAAACAAAGGGAACCAAAAACACTATCACTTAACTCCCCCCTTTTTGGGGGGCGGGGGGGGGGTTGCAGTTTTTGGAATTTGTCCTTTATCTGGATATTGTCACAAAGTCAAAAGTAGTTTTATGTTCATTGTTTTAATTGTATGCAAGGTGCTAAAAAATTATTATTTTTGTTTTGATCAAATTTGAGTTCAACTGTTTTTCATTTAATTTTGATCACATTGAAAACAGAAACTTAAATGAAGGTTAATAAAATATTTTGAAACAGGAGAAAGTAGGTGGTGAGGCACTCTGATGTCACTAAACGTCCGGACTAGCCGACGCGTTTTGGTCCAATGAACTTACTCAGGGCTTATCTGATTAAAACAAGGTGACACACAGGTGACATTGCCATGTGATATAAGTCACATGATCAGCACTAGGAATGGGACATGATTTTTGAATAGTCATGACA
The DNA here is from genome assembly GCA_020466265.1 of Siphamia tubifer. Classification (NCBI taxonomy): domain Eukaryota; kingdom Metazoa; phylum Chordata; class Actinopteri; order Kurtiformes; family Apogonidae; genus Siphamia; species Siphamia tubifer. Next base: position 34,247,806 of record CM035801.1, on the reverse strand, counting down.
CGCTCAAATATAGAACACTCATTTTGAACGCTGTATTACTTGTAGTGCGTTTCACTTGGACAGAATGTCGTACTGACTTGCATTGTACAGGAGTAAACAGCGCATCGACAAAGCGCTGCAAACAGCAGAAAGATGCACAAACAAAAATACAAACGTATAAAACAAAGAGAACAATGCTGCAATAAAATAAACGGAGCAGAGTGCGTGTTCTCAGCAGCCAGATTATTTGTGGATTGGCTGCCTGAGTATGTGGTCATGTTCATTATTTAAAATAAAAACCTAGCATAGATTCACATGACTTTTGTTATTAAATCAGGTGAAATCAGCTGTTTCACCCGGTTCTGCCTGAACAGTTAAATGAAATATTGCTCAATTAATTGCTCAGGGAAGAAGGAGGGTGGGGTTGTGGAAATGCGTTCGATTTTCAAATAATATTTGAATAGTTTCTAGCGAATTTCGAATAGTGTTTTGGACCTTAAGTGGCATCCCTAATGGGCAGATTGGTTATATAGATTAAACATTCTTAAGCATATAGATTAAACATTTTAAGGCATATAGATTATACACCCTGAGCTTGTAAATGAAACACTCTTAACATATAGATTTAGTATTTTAAACATGCAGATCCAAATTCCTAAACCTGGAGATGCCAACTTTTAGATCATGTAGATTTAATATTTTAAAAATGCAGATTTAAAAATCAGGACCCCCTCGAAAATGAGATGTGACATCTCAAGGGGTTTATCCTTTCAATAAAAGACATAAAAAAAATAAATAAAAAAAAAGTACAGGACTCATATTTCTTCTGTTTAATACTAACCATAGTTTAGTGTTCCTGGAAACAATGGGTGTCAAAAAGAATTGCTGCCTAAGCCCCTTATTAGGGTCTTTACGTCCGGTCTCTGCTGTTATGATAATAATAAAACAAGTCGAGTTAGTGGGAACGAACAGAAAAAATATTCTTATGTCTTTTAGACTTAAACTTTATCGGCTTTGTCTTTTTTCTTCAGCTCCAGAGTGAAGTAGAGAAGCCATTTCTGACCTTCAGAGAGAACTTTAAGAAGGACATGAAGAGGTTTGACCATCACATTGCAGACTTGCGGAAGCAGCTGGTGGGTCGTTATGCAGCAGTGGAGAAGGTATGGAGCAAAAACAGCTTTTCAACATATGAACAGAAAGTGTAAAGTGTCCTTGTGCTTTGGCAGCCGCAGAAATTCAGGAATCATGTCGCTGGTGATTAAAATTCCACTTCTCTTCCATAAGCAGAGGGCTGTTTCCCATCTCTGGAATGTTTCCTGCTTTTTTTGTGTGTATACGTACAATGAAAAGCAATTGGCTGAAGCCTAAAGGCAACAGCAAATCTGTCTCACATCATCTGTCATCCGAGCAGGGTTGGCTCCGTTACGGGACAAAACCGTTTTCTGTCTGATAAATTCATCTGACAGTGAAGTGAGCAGACAGGAAGTTAAGATAGTAGTTATGTCCGCGCCGTTGTAAGGCAGCTTCAACAATGAATGATGGATGGGCGCTGAAGAAGTCTGCGGCAGACTGCGCTATCGTCATGATGAATGGAAGCAGGTTTTACCCCAGAAAAAAAAAAAAACGCTGCCAAACGTTTATCCCTTTAAATCAGAGGATATTTGTTTTCAAAATTCTTAAGAGAAAAAACTAAAAAGTGCATCCTTAAACACACCCAGCAGACCGTTGTTGTGCCTAAACATAAATGAAACATGGATTCTTTATGTGCAGCTGCGAGATCTGATCGTGCATTTGACTTTGGTCCCTTATCATCATCAGGCCCGCAAAGCTCTGGCTGACAGACAGAAGGAGCTGGAGTTGAAGACTCAGCAGCTGGAGATAAAACTCAGCAACAAGATTGAGGAAGACATCAAGAAAGCCCGCAGGAAATCCACACAAGCAGGTCAGAGCCAGGGGTTAAAGGGCAAGAGGCGGGATCGCTGTCGCACTCAGGTGTTTGTGGTTTTAGGATGTTGGATGAAGCACTTTGTGTGTTTGTTTAAGGACCGTGTTATGTCGCTGGGTGATGGAGCACTGCAGCACAGTAGAAGGTTTTCAATGCTGATACTTAGAAATGGTTCAAGTTGATAAAAATTATTGCATTAATCCGACTGAAACTGGATTTAATAATAATAATAATATTAATAATAATAATGGATTAGATTTATATATCACTTTTCAAGGCACCCAAAGCGCTTCACATTAGTGTTCCATAATTCATTCACTCTCACATGCTCCCTCTGGTGGTGGTAAACTACATATGTAGTCACAGTTGCCCTGGGGCAGACTGACAGAAGCATGGCTGCCATTTCGCGCCTATGGCCCCTCTGACCACCACCGAACATTCATACGCATTCATACACCAGTGTGAGTGACACTGGAGGCCAGGAGGGTGAAGTGTAGGACAGAGGGGGAATCGAACCACCAACCCTTTGGGTAATGGACGACCTGCTCTACCAACTGGGCCATGGCTGCCCCCAAAAGTGCATGTAAACTCGTTGGGCTAATTGGACTAACATGTCTAGATAAGGTTCAGTTTATTTATTAGTCTTCCCAGGGACAAATTTGACGGGGAGGTAGCAGTACCATAAGAAAAGACAACATCAACAGACACGACAGATAAAAACAATGTGTTGCCGATGGGACAAATGAAAAACTGGAATATAAGGCGTGTTTCCACTATTGGAAATTCCGGGACTTTTTTAAGGGCCGTATTTTTGACCAGCTCTCTCAGGTGTTGTGTCTCCATACACTTTTGGCCCTGTAAGAACCTTGCCTTGACGTCATCGTACTATGTTGGTTGCTATGGTAACATTACTAATAAAAAGTGCCAAAACAAAGCAGCAGCAGAGGAGGGAATCACAACAGGATGAGACGTGGACATGAATGAAGTTGGGATATTTGTTGCGTTTGTGCTGTTGCTTTACATCAGGGGTGGGCAACTCCAGGCCTCGAGGGACGGTATCCTGCAAGTTTTGGATGTTTCCCTCTTCCATCACACCTGGAAGCCATTCCATAATTATCAGGCTTCTGCAGAGCTGGATGATGAGCTGATCATTAATTGAATCAGGTGTGTTGGAAGAGGGAAATATCAAAAACCTGGAGGATTCCGGCCCTTGAGGAGCGGAGTTGCCAACCTCTGCTTCACACAGTAATGGTACCAGACATTGAAAGAAGAAGAGTTGGTCTCAAAAGAAGAAGAAGAATTCCACAGAAATGAACAAAGCAGAGCTGATTTTGGCCCCCGGGCCACATGTTTGACACCATTGGTCTAAATAAAAGGACAAACGGACGTCACACTGTACTTTAAATACATCCAGATTGAGAAATGAACGTCCGTTAGTAAATGAACAAACTTAATATTAGACTACGACATGTATTAAAAACAAATATCATTTATTTACTTATATCCCTGTATATTATATGTTTATTTCTGTCAACATCCACAGCAGACATGCAGTTGTCTTAAAAAGACAAACAAAAATGAAACGAGACCTTTACAGATTCTTTTAAAAACAGGAACATTTATGCACAGTGTGTTAATTTTAATGGAATTTCTAATAAGTAACTACAGTGGAAATGCTAAATGTGTGCAAATGTTTTGTGTTGAGTGAGTTTTCACACATAGATGTGTACTTTTGAGCAATAGTAAAACTGTCTGGATGGTTCTGACCTCTGTGTGATGGGAGCGCTGCCAAAAGCCCAGGGAATCGTCCTCTGGGGAGCATGACTATCAGTGTTAACTTTAACCACATTCTGCTTCAGTCAATGTTCAGACGCAGTGTGTTACTGTGAGAGAAAACAGCCCATACAAATCAGCCTGTTATTCATATGTCTGACAAAAAAACATACATAGAAATTATTTATACATCAGTTCATATAGATGTTATGTGTAGAACATGTCTGCGGTGAGTTCAGACATTTACAGAGATTTTGGTTGGTCCCTGAAGGCAGCATCCCCCTCTTCTGTAAACTTCCATAGGTGTGATCATTACTGATTATTATTATTATTATTATTATTATTACCTCTGCGAAGGAGGTTATGTTTTTGCCAGAGTTTGTTTGTCTGACTTTATTCTCCATTTACTGCAATCTAAAATTTCAAAGTGATCCATAATCCAGGATCTCTTCCGGATCATCACCAAAATCTAATCATTTGTACCTTGTGACACCCCGTTGAGCCGCATTTTGAAATAATCCTGCATTTTGTAATAAACGTCCAAAATGTAATACGTTTTTCATTTAATTTTATAATAAATTTGTACATTTTGCAGCAGGTGGGTCCTTTGGTGGTGTGGCATTAAAACTCAAGGAGCTGTTTGGGAAACATTCCAAGTGGTTTATGTCTTGGCTGGTAATTAAACATATTAGACATATGGACAATTTGAAATTACATTTTTTATGTCATAATTGTGCCTCACAGCAAGAAGGATGCTGGTTCGAATCCCAGAGCAGACCTTTCTGTGTGGAGTTTGCATGTTCTCCCCGTGTCTGCGTGGGTTTTCGCCAGGTATTCTGGTTTCCTCCCACCATCCAAACACATGCACTGATAGGTTAATTGGTTCATTAAATCACCCATAGGTGTGAATGTGAGAGTGATTGTTTGTCTATATATGTTCAGCCCTGAGATGAACCGACGTTTCATACAGGGTGTACTCCGCCTTCGCCCACAGTAGCTGGATAGGCCCACAGTGACCCCCGCGACCCTAGTGAGGATAAAGCAGGTTCAGATGACGAGCGAGCAAATATATTTTGGAAATAGAAATGCGGCAAAATTTATTATAAAATTATGTGAAAACATTATTACATTTTGGACGTTTATTATAAAATGTGGCTCAACACCCCCCCCCCCCCCCCCCCCAACACGTCATGAAATTTACATTAAGATCTGTCCATAACTTTTTGAGTTATCTTGCTTAAAATGAATTTAAATATTGGAGAAAAAAACATTTTAACCAAAATAACAAAATATATATATATAAATAAATACATATGTGAATGGATTTTTCTCTCCCACCCCTACTGTCCACCATAGTATTATATTAAAGGCCCCAAAACCATCCACTGCTACAACCCCCGACGGAGAATGTTCTGCACATTTTCACATCAGGTTATACTGTATAAAGCATCTAAAAATGTAAATATTCACAGCTGTGACAAAAACAGACTGTGAAGGGTTAAACACTTTAGACTGTGTTCTGCACAGCACATACAGTGTGTGGATCTGGACTCCATCAGTCACCCTATAAAAGTGCCTCCCCAGCAGATGTGAGATTCCCTCCTTATCAGAGCTCAGACGTTGATCAGCAGTGTTTTGTGTCGGCGCTGCCCTCGGTTGAACTTCCAATCAGATTCAGACGCTTTGGTAGATGGTTAACTGGCCAGACGTTAGAGCCGTCTCCTCCTGCAGCTCTTCATTTGAGCGGTCACTCCAGATTGGATCCTGCGTTTGTGTTTTTATATGACTCATGAGCTTTATCAGCATTTGGACTTTTCTTTTTCATAATAGAGGGATGGGAGAAGCAGAGGAGGATGGGGGTGGGGTGGGGGGGGTGGGGGGGGGGTCTGAGACATTCTTTACTGGACTCGTCTGCGTTCACACCAGACTGAGACAAAAGTGTGGGTGTGGGTGAACTCACGCCATAGACTGTGGAGTTAAGAGTTAATAAGAATAAACATTAAGAGGTTATGGAGGACGTGTGTGAATGTGTCTGAAGACAAAAACAACAAATACTTCAAAGTACTGACGACTAAATCTGTGTGGAAGTGAAGACAGTAACAGATTTAAGGGGGTTTGGATCCAATGAGGTTATTATGTTTAATGTGTGCACAACCACAACTAGATTAAAATATTTAACTCAAGATTTTTACACAACTTGGGAAAGACAAAAACAAACAAACAAAAAAGAAACATCGCTAAGTTTTTGATTGTGCTCCTCTAAGCGGGAGGTTCACAGAAAAACTGGGATGAAATTTACATCAGGTAAATGTTTGTTTATTCACCTCAGTTCAGAAGTGAAAAAGAAATAGAGATCTAATTCTACCCTCAAACATATTATCCCCCCTCCCTCCCTCCCTCCCTCCCTCCCTCCCTCCCTCCCTCCCTTCTTCCTTCTTTCCTTCCTTCCTCCTTCCCTCCCTCCTTCCTTCCTTCCCTCCCTCCCTCCCTCCTTCCTTCTTTCCTTCCTTCCTCCTTCCCTCCCTCCTTCCTTCCTTCCTTCCTTCCTTCCTTCCTTCCCTCCCTCCCTCCATTCTTTCCTTCCTTCCTTCCTTCCTTCCTTCCTTCCTTCCTTCCTTCCTTCCTTCCTTCCTTCCTTCCTTCCTTCCTTCCTTCCTCCCTCCCTCCCTCCCTCCCTCCCTCCCTCCCTTCTTCCTTCTTTCCTTCCTTCCTCCCTCCCTCCCTCCCCTCCCCTAAAGTGTTTCATTTTGGTTTTACTTCAGCGTGTACCGTTGTGCGTTGACCTTCATCTTCATACTCCTGTGGAAGTGACACGGGTCCGTCCTGTCACACTGCGTTGTTGCATTCGCCATCGTGCTGTAACTGTGGTTAATGTTACATCGACCTGTTACCCAACTACACACACCCTCCCTGTATTTGACCCGTCTGCACAGTTTAACAAGCACAGAATCGCTGCTTACATCGTTTCTTTTTTTTGTTTTTGTTTTTTTTGCTGCATTCTGACAAGTTCGGGTGTTTGACTCGATGTCAGCTGCATCTGGTCAAGAAAACTGAGCCAATTAGAGCTTGACATCCACAGTTTGTTTGACAGAAACAGTTCATACAAGTTAAGAAACACAGTACAGTACATTATTCTGAACTTTTTGAACTTGACTTATTGACTGTATGAAGACAATAACTGCACAGACACCAAACTGAGAAAAATGACCTTAAAGTTCTTATTGTTCAGACACAGTAGTTGTAGGAAGATTATTGGACATGAGGCAGTTATTGTTACTGCATATATATGGATTAATTCTGGTTGTGCTTAGTGACTGGGAATTTAGACTTTATCTCATAATTTTGACTTTTTATCTAATAATTTAGGGTATTTATCCCATAATTTTGGCTTTGTATCTCAATTTTGTCTTTTTAGCTCATAAATTTGTCTTTTTATCTCATAATTTGGCTTTTCATCTCATAATTTTGGCTTTTCATCTCATAATTTTGGCTTTTCATCTCATAATTTTGGCTTTTTATCTCATAATTTTGGCTTTTTATCTCATAATTTTGATATATTTACTAAAATAAAATTATAAAAAACAGTATCTTACCCAAAAAACATATTTTGAGATAAAACCATGTGAGTGGATGGGTGAATTTTTTGGCACCCCTTTCTGAAACTATACGGTATGTCCTAAAGTTCATCTCTACCAAATTTGGTGCTTTAATCATTTCTGTCACAAATCAAAAGAATAACCTCCATAGCGATGAAAAACCACCTCATGAAAGCATACAAACTTTACTGGGTTTTTTTCCCCCAAAATTCCAGTCTTTTTAACAATATTTACATTTCACAAACTTCCAAAGGTAACGTAATGGCAGATAATGACTTTAAAAAGCCAGTGTCGGTCTAGTCTGATCAGGCTCCACTCACCCACATAACAAACTCTGATGCCAGATGAGCTGCCGAAAACTGTGAAAGCACATGTGCATGTAAGGCGGCTGTGAAAGGGCGGGGGGAGTGGGGGTGAGGGCGAGGCTGAAGAGTAGCACCAGCAGGAGCCGCGATTTTTTAATAGGTGTGTGACCTGAAGAAAGCGACTGGCTAAGAGTAAACAGATGTCGAGGTTTTTAACCAAAGTGTGATGTCATGACTCAACCAGGCACGACCACATGCTGCGGCGAACACCCTCCGTCCAAAACGCGCTCTCACAGTCCGAGTCATCCCTCCTCCATGTCGCTTATGCAACCGCGGAGAAAAACAGCAGCAGTTGTTGACGGTGCTCACGGCGTCTGGCTGCCAGTTGATGACTACGGCGAGAGGAGACTGATGCCAAAACAACTAAAGCACAGCATCTGTCTGCTCATAACAAAGACTCATTATCGCTTCATGCTTTCACTGCGTTGGATTACACACAGTATTTACTCCTTTATTGTCCCCATGTACCACCCATTTACTAATGTCTTCTATCAACCAAGGCCACACCACTCTTTTATAGATGCTGTCATTTTCACTTTTTATTCATTTTATTTTATTTTAAACACTTGCAGCGGTGATCTGTAGGTTTTTCTGTATTTTCTTGTTTCCCCGAGGATCCTGTTTACTGTAAATATGGCAGCTATGAAAGACATCTATTTTTATATAAGTACGAACTTTATTTTAACCCTTTAAATAATTTAACATCTTAAAATTAAAAAAAAAATATGTAGAAAAATAAACTAAATAAGCAACAAAATGAACAATAATTAAGTAAAAAAAACATAATAATAATAAAAAGGAAGGAATTGTATTCCAATAGTTTTAGTTTTGGCTTTTTCTTTGTTTCTAAATCAGGTGCTTTTTGACATCTATTTATTGCCGTAGTTCAATTCCATGAACAAAACTCAGTACAAACACAGATTAAATGTTTTTTTTTAATTATTCTGAATATTTAAACTAAACAGAATGTGTCAGCACTGACGCTTTCTGAATGGATAGTTTAGTGGTGATGGTTTATCTATGTTATGAAACTTTCCATAGTGACCAAAAAAACTTCCTGATGGTTTTTCTCTATTTCAGTACTGTATCAAAAAAGACACTTTTCACCCCAAAATGGCTGTTACCACAGTAATTTGTTAAAGTTAGCTCAATTAACATACCTAAAAGGTTCATAGGATCCATAAGTATCATTTCCAAGTGTTAACATTTTTCTCCAATGGATGAAATAAAATGATAAAAAACAGTATCTAACCCAAAAAGCATATTTTCAGATAAAACCATTTGAGTGGACGGTTGAATTTTTTGGCACCCCTTCTGAAATGATGCCGTATGTCCTAAAACTCATCTCTACCAATTTTGGTGCTTTAATTATTGCTGTCACGAATGTCCCATGATTAATGTTTAACCTCCTGAGACCCAGCATTTCTGTCCTCTATAGTGGACGTTCATTCCACAGTTTTACCCCCCCCTCCCCAAAAAATAAAAATAAAAATAAAAATATCCACTGAAACATATTAAAAACATTTATGAAAATGTATCAGAAAATAACTGCTGCATCATTCTGTTTCCAATTAAGCCAATGATTTGATGTAAAATGGTGAATACGTTTACTTTCTGGGTCTCAGGAGGTTAAATTAATGTGAAAATAAAACAGCCGTTACATTATCAGCTTGTCACAGCAGAAGAGTGAGAACCTAAATGATCAGCATCATTTCCTGATCTAATCTCCCAGATGATGAGTGTTTGTTTTTCTACACACACCCCCAAAAACAGGATTCAGAGAGAAACACTTACCAAAGCACAGATCTGACTTTTCCATTTAATCGGTGCTGATGGTATCGTAATTAAATTTGTTATCAGTCCAGATTGTCTGCAGTGGTTCAGATAATCCCATCAGCTGAGTGAGAGGGAACACAGACACATGTGTTACTGTCCACCACTGATTTTAAGGATTATATTGATGAAAGACAAGTCTATAGGACAGCCAAGTCATTTTAAAAATAACAAAACATATATAATAAGTGGTGCCAGGGACAACAAACTGCACCCTTTGTACATATGGTATCTTATTTTGGCATCGATCCAGCTGATGTCATCACGTCTATGAATGTACTGATGTCAGAGTATTGATCGCTTATATATATATATATGCCATGTTTCAAGTAAACTAAAACAAAAATGTGCCAGTTATAAGCAAAATTGTACAGCTCAAAACATTTTAAAATGTTGGAAAATGAAGAAAACTGGATTTTTTCCAAACCATATTTGAAAAATTCTGACAAACTTGATCTTTGACCTAGTTTTTTCCCCAAAGTGTAACTACATTTATCATGGGTCATGGGCAATCTATAAGTCAATATGGTATGAATTCATCCAGTAGGTTTGCTGCTACAGACAGGTAAAATATCACCTATTATAAAAATGACAAATAAAGAAATAACATATAAACTTTGACTTACTTTTCCCAAAGTGTAATGACATGTATTCTGGGTCCATTGCAATTTATAAAACAAATTTGGTATGAACTAGTTTTGCTGGTAGTGTTAACAGATAGAACCAAAAACAACACATTTCATCATCATCATCATCATCATTTTTAACCTTAGGGATACATTTTAATTTGATTTCCAAAATTTCCCAGCAGATATTCCCTTCTCATTAGTAACCATATACAATATAGAAAACATAACCACAATTTTTTTTTACCTTAATACTGGGATGAGTGAAAGCAGACATGCACTTTCTTGACTTCCTTCATGTTAATTTGTAGTTTGTTGTGGAAATCCCAGTCCAGATGTGCATAAGTGAGTGTGTTCCTGTTTCACTATGGTCTAAGTTACAAACATTCACTCACAATAAGAACATTATTTTTTATATAAGTGTTCTTAATTTTTGAACCTTCAGGCTCCAAACGCCACTAGTGAGTTCAGCTTCGAAGACGTTATTTGACCGCATCTCCGTTTCTTTTTCTTTCTTCGTGCTATTTAACTTTATTTTCCTGCTCCATATTTTCTTTTTCGTCACTTTACACCTACGCTCCGTCTAATTTTTAATCTGATTTGTGACTAATTTCAATCCGTCAACGACATTTCACGTGCGTTCTTTGTTGCCAGATCAGTGACACGTCCACCTTTTAGCAAATTAAGCTAACGTATTATACTCGTAACCCCGCGAGGCCACCAAATCTGGCAACAATGCAGATTTTATTGCAATAAAACAACAATGAGAGACATGTAACAATAAAGTAAAAAAAAAAAAAAAAAAAAAAAAAAACTAGTAAGTGACTAATACAAGTAGGTTACATTTATCAACTAATTTCAATCCGTTAACGACATTTCACGCGCGTGCTTTGTTGTCAGATCAGTGACACGCCCACCGTTTGTTTTTTTTTTTTATTATTATTATTATTTTTTAGCAATTTAAGCTAACTCTGCGAGGCCACCAAGTCAGTGTAAACGTGGTAGAGTGCTGCCACTGTTCTGGTACTGAATTTAATTACAGGTTTTATTTTTTATTTTTTAAATCTGGCATGATGGAACATTTTTGTTTATTTTATTGCAATAAAAACAACAATGACAGACATGTGACAATAAGATAAAAAAAGAGTAAGTCACTAATACACGTAGGTTACATTTATCAACTAATTTCAATCCATTAACGACATTTCACGTGCGTGCTTTGTTGCCAGATCAGTGACACGTCCACCTTTTTAGCAACTTAAGTTAACCTATTATATATCATTATATTCGTAACCCCGCGAGGCCACCAAATCTGGCAACAATGCCGTTCAGTGTAAATGTGGTAGAGTGCTGCCACCTGCTGGAATAAAAGCGCAAATGTTCTGGTACTGAATTGAATTACAGGTATTTTTTTTATCTAGCATGATGGAACCTTTTTTGTTTATTTTATTGGAATAAAACAGACATGTGACAATAAGGTAAAAAAAAGAGTAAGTGACTAATACAAGTAGGTTACATTTATCAACAAATAAGAGGAATATACAAGTTATTAAAGAACATTCAGAAGTCTTGTGTTTTTCTTATTATGTGTAAATTTAAGAGAGTTTAGAACAAAACAAAAATATTAAAGATAGGCTGATTATTTTGCCATTTCATCTTATGAATGAAAATCTTGGCTCATAAAATATAAAAATTAACTAAAACTTCAAATAATAAATAATTTGAGCTTTTATAGGTGAAGAAAATTACTTTTAGAGTGAAAACATACAGTAATGGCCCTGATGCACAAAAACATAGACATGATGGAACCAATTAAGGCTGTTAGTGAATATTTACACACTAGTGCCACCTGCTGGAATATTATGTATAACAGCATTTCTACAGTAGAACCAGAGGATTTTTCTTCTTTTTCCTAATTTCTGCAGCTTTCTTATCTTTGTTGGATTGTGATGTTTTGCTTTTTAAGAAAAACACCTGAGCGCTGTTTATGTTTTGTTACTGTGGAAATCCTTTTCACCATGGTACTCAATAGAGAAACATTTGAATATTTTTTTTTTTGCTGAGAATTTACAGTATTAGTAAAATGCTTCTGGAATAAAACTAATGAAATGTTACTGCAAGTGTGTACTATTTATTTCCATTTTATGATTGTTTTATTCACATAGCCTTTTTTTTTAGCTTATATCATCTGCACACTGACGTTAATTGTTTGTAAATTGTTTCTTTTCCATTTGCTCTTTCTGATGTAAAAATCAAGAAATTAAATGATCTCATACACACACAAATTAAATATTATATATACATTTGTTTATAATGTTATGTACAGGGTGTCCCATAAGTCTCCATACAGATATGGTTCTAACATGTATTGCTTTATATTTCAGATAATACAAAGCATGCATTTGAATAAAGAGCAACACATTGAAATATCAGTCATATAAAGTATATGATATAAATAAAAATGGTTTATGTCAAGAAACGTTTATTTGTCTTATGTATGGAGATGTATGGGACACTGTATTTTATTTATTTATAGTGTATGACAGCTGTTTGTTTTATCAGCTTTGGGCTAATTATAGGTGTGTTAATGTGCTTTTCCTGTTTGTGTGTTAATTCTGTGTAACAGGGGATGATCTGATGCGCTGTGTGGACCTTTATAATCAGTCTCAATCCAAATGGTTTGAAGAGATGGTCACCACAAGTCTGGTAAGAAAATACACCTCTGTTATATATATGTACAGTATGTATGTGTGTGTGTATTCCTATCTTTATGGGGACATTGATATGTTTACAGTTACACTATGGGGACCAAAATTCAAGTTCCCACAAGGGTTAAATATAAATGTAGGTCCCCACTAGTAAAGCTGAAATGATGTGGCCCTATAAATACATTAATTTGTTTTTTCAGGAAGTCCCCATAAAGAATGAAGGAAACGGATGTATAGCAAAACATGTATTTTTGAAAGGTTTTAACTGCAGTTAAATGTATTTTTTTTTTATATTTTTTTATGTATTTATTATTTTCTAAATATATTATTTATTTATTTATTTAACTATTGTTTATTTATTCATTAATTTTTTTATTTAATTTAGTTTTCTAATATTTCATGATTTTTTAAATTATTATTTTGTTTTATTAAAATATATGTTTACATTCACTACGCAATGGCTACTTCATTACAAACTCAGTCTTCATGAGACATAGAAACCAGTCAGTGTGTGTGTGTGTGTGTGTGTGTGTGTTTATCTAATTTATATCAACTATAACAGGACCAGTTTGATGTAGAAATATTAAATACTTACCTGTCATATCTTAAACCTCCAATAAGGATATAAATTTCACTTTTTTTTATCATTTTATTTTATTGATTTATTGATTACTATTGATTGTTTTTCTACCTTTTTCATTTGTTTTCATTCATTCTTGTTTGTTTGTTTGTTTTTTTCATCCACAGGAGCTGGAGCGTCTGGAGGTGGAGCGGATTGAAATGATCCGACAACACCTGTGTCAGTACACGACTCTGCGACACGAGACGGACATGTTCAACCAAAGTGTGAGTATCCTTAAAGTGGTGTCAAACATACGGTCCGCGGTCCCAAAGCAACCCACCATAGGGTCCAATCAAGGACTATGTCTTTACAGCTATACACTCATATACAGCTGTACACATATGTACACACATACTATCATTTTATAAATTATACACTCTGTGTCTTTAACAATTTCAACTCTTTGTTGAACAGAGAGCTCCATCTAGAGGACTAAAAACAAACAACTAATGCTTCATGAAGCCTCATTTTAACATCACTACAGCTTGGTTAGAGAAGTGGTCCCCAACCCCCGGGTCACAGACCAGTACCGGTCCATGGACCACTTGGTACCGGTCCGCCAGGCTGCCTAATAAAGAACTAATTATCTCTCTTGTATTCATTATCTGAGTCTGACCAATCTTTTATTTTGAAAAATGACTGGATTCTCTCGGTTACATCTCTGTCACTTGAACGCCAAAAATGTAACCCACGTGTCTTTGAAGATGTCTTTGGAAAATGTCTTTAGAAGAGGAAAAGGCCGACTGAAGACACAGAAGAGTCGATAACTTCCAAAAAAAGATAAACTTTTATCAGACGACCCCAGGAGTTGTATTTGAAATATGGATTAATTGTGACAGGTGATTTCACAGACCAAACCCGCACTGTGTAATTTGTGGCGACCGATATACCCCCCCCCACACACACACACACACACACGTCCGTGGTAAAATTGCTTCACGTTGACCAGTCCGCAATTCCAAAAATATTGGGGACCACTGGGTTAGAGTTTGACGCCTTTGATGTAAATCCACTGAGTGCAGTTGTGTGTTTTGTCCAGACGATGGAGCCAGTGGACCAACTGCTGCAGTGTGTGGACCCGGGTAAAGACCGAGAGCTGTGGGTGACGGAGAACAAGACCGGAGAGATCAGACCAGTGGACATTGAGATCTAACATGTGGAAGGTTCTGCAGATGCACACTTTAATAACACACAGCCACCCACAGACAGCATGACGAGTGGGAGTGGGAGTGGGAGTGGGAGTGTCCCCCTCTGAGGCATGTGTGACTCCTGACAGACTGAGATCAGACCCTGCTGAGGAAGAGGAAGGTGTCAGTTCTTAAAGGGGGCTGGATGAAGATGTCACATAGTTTTCCGTATTGTACTAAACGATACTCAGGTTGAGGCGAGTGAACGGCGGTGAACGCTTTAACAGAACATGTGTCAGTGGTGAAAAGCTTTATGTCCTGGAAGCTGACGGTTGTTTTTCTGTTTGGTCTTTTTTTTTTTTTTGCTCTTGCTCTTTGAGGTAAAACTCTGATCAGAAGCGTTTTAACAGCTGCTAACGCGTAGGCAAAAATTTATTCTGACCTGACAGTATTAAGATTACTGCGTTTCAAAACGTGACACTAATATCCAACAAATCACAAATATTATTATATCATCAGAAATATAAGATAGAGGGAAACTGCAACGATATGAGGGAGTTTTACAGCCGCAACAGTGAGAGATTTAGAGAATAATGTTGGAATATTTCACGAAGTTAAAGAAATCAATCAGAAAAATGATATTAAATTTGTGAATGTGAGAAAAAATATCAGAAAAAGTCCGTTTCTAGAGTGATTATTTGAGGAATAAAGTTGAAATCTTCTAAAAATAAGTCAAAATACGTCTGATTAAATAAAAAAAATAGCAATAAGATTAGAAATTAAAAGTACTATAGTCTAAGATAAGAATAAAACTAAAAACTAAGTCTGTTGATCCAGGACTGCAGCAGATATGTTGTTTCACATTTGGAATTAAAATTACAACTTTATTTTTCATATAATTCAAACATTTTCCACCTGATATCATGACTTTTTGAAATATCATTTTATTCTCATAATATTATTTTCATTATTCGTCTTATACAGGGTGTCCATAAAAATATTGACATGATTTGAGATGTCCATATCGGAGTGACGACATAGTCAGAAGAAATTATACTTTGGACAATGTTTTATTCTACAAATTTCAAATGAAATATTCAGGGGGGGGGGGGGGTTGAACTGGTGCAAATAAACAAATAAATTCACATAATTTAACTGAGTTTGGACGTATTTCACTATACATAATGCATTTTCTGTCGCAGTAAATTGCATTTCTATTCCTGAAAGCAAAACAATAAAAACGATTATAACACTTGTTTATGCAAAAAGGAAAACACATTTTAAACAATTAGGTGATGAAATCTGCCCTACAAAACAAAAAGGCAGTAACTGCATTTTTTGTTATTGTGTTTTTTGCATCATTCAAATCATTCTTTGTCATGTAATAAAATATTTCATCTCAAATGTCTGTCGTTTTGGAGAAAATTGGTGGGTGTTTGTACAGTAACTGCAAAAAGTACTAGTAAAACAAAACAAAAAGGCAGTAAAGACCATTACTGTGTTCTTACCAATGTCCATTTAGGACCCTGCCCCAATAGTTTACAATGATTCACTGTATTAGACTGAAACAGATGATGTAATTACAGTATTTTCTACACTATAAGGTTAACTGTCAATGAAGATTTTTTTCATATCTAAGGCACATTAAGTGAAGTCAAAATTATGAGATAAAAAGTCAAATGTAGAGATAAAAAGCCAAAATGATCAGATAAACAGCCAAAATTATGAGATAAAGTCAACATTATGAGACAAACAGTCAAAATTATGAGATAAAAAGTAAAAATCATGAGATAAAAAGTAAAAATTCTGACATAAAAAATCAAAAGTATGAGATAAAAAGTAAAAAATTATGTGATAAAAAGTCTAAATTAGTCAAAATTCCCAGTCACTAAGCACTACCAGAATTAATCCATATATGAGAAAGAAAGAACTAGGTAATATGCAGTAAAAGTACTGCCTCATGTCCAATAATCTACAACTACTGGGACTGGACAATAAGAGAACTTTAAGGTCATTTTTCTCAGTTTGGTTTCTGTGCAGTTACTGCCTTTTTATCGCATTATTTGAGACACCCTATATTTGATATTTTTTCTTTAAATATTACAACTATATTCTACAAATATCACAGTTTTTATTGTCTACGTGGCACTAATACCTCTGAATATTATTCCAGTTCCTTAACGCATCCCTTTGTTCCCCAAGTAAGGAGTCAAAATCATACAATTGCACTTTACTCCCAAATGATTAAACGACTTAATACATAAGTTGCTGTGTATATGTAAAGCATTCTGAAGAGAAATCTGAATTTACTTGTTGCTCATTTTCTTAGAAATACAACTGAAGGAGGTGATTTTTGGTTTGTAAATATATGAAATGTGTGATTTGGAGGTTGTATAGTGAAGGATGTAAAATACAGTAAATAGAATCTTACACAGACATATGATATGATACACATAAATTTGGTACAGATAATGTATGAAACATTAAGAAATGTTTTATATGCCATATGATATAATGAGAACTCATCTCAGATATTCGACAGTTTGGGAATGAAATAAAAAAAAGGCAGGTGCTTTAGTTGCTTCGGTGTCAATGTTTCTGCCTGTTGTACAAAATGCTCTTTCACCGCATCACGTCCAGTATTACCATTTAGTTTTATTCTTAGAAAACAGGACTGAGATGTTTTTGTACATTAACAGCAAAAGCCTTGGCATTTTTCATTAATAAAAGCAAATATGTATCATGATGTCATACTGTGCTCCTGTTGTTTTGTGTGTGTGTGTGTGTGTTTTATTACTGTTTTAAATACAAATGGACAAAAAAGCTGAAGAAAAACAAATAAATGAAAAAGAAGAGGCTTTTATTCACTAAAAAAACACATTTTCACATTCAACAATAAAATGGTTTGGTCAAGCCTTGGCATAATTGGAGGCAGTAATAATAACAATAATAATAAAAAAAAAAAAACAGGGATAAACATTCAGAGGAACTGGGATTTTTTTTTATCAAACTGTTTAGATAAAAATACTTAGAAATCTGTGGTAGAAGTAACACTTTGGTGAATAACACTTTAGAATAATGAGCTTCTCTGTCATTTATTAGCAATTTGTTAATAAACAAATCATTTCTGATTATTTTTTTTATTTCTACATCAAGTATTTTGAAATGGTTCTTGATTAATATTTCCTACTAGATACAATTATTATTATTATTATTATTATCATTATTATTATTATTATTTAAGATAATAGCATTATTAGGCTAAACTAACTTGCTAACTAGCATCACCAAATTGGCTGCTGTTTTAGCTAATGTTGTGTTTATAGAGTTTTGTATATTTAGCAGCAGTTTTACCATGAAATAGGAATATAAATTAATATTTATTAAAATGCAATATCCTGCAGGCCATGTTGGAAAAAAAAAAATTAGGAAGTTTGTTACAGAAGTAGAAGCTAATTTGTTAACCTCAATGTCTATGCTGTTAGCATAGACTATAGTATAACGGTACTTACATCATCACTTTCACTGAACAAAAAGTTATCATGGTTAAAAGAGTATCTAAAGAGTTATTAAAAAAAACCAAAAAAACATTTTGGCTAATTTAAATTTTACCGTATTATTACAAGTAGAAGCTAACTCTGCAATTTAAATTCCCATGATAAAATGTGAGCAACCAAACAGCCCATTTTATTCTAAGTATATTTAAAGAGAATTTTCTTTAGCATAAATGTATAAATTAAGCTGCTTCATTGACCAGCATTTTCTGACTAAACTTTGCTATACATTTGGATAACTTGCTAGTTCTGAGCCTCAACTTAGCCTAAATTAGCTTCCATCACTAGCTAATTGAGCTAATGTTAGCATATTAAAGGAGCTAAAGTAAGACCCAGATTTTGTTGCTAATTTTAGCGTGTAAAACAAGCAGCATAAACAGTATATTTCAAGTCTCCAACTGCACTGTGATGCGACTACTACTAATCAACCCCTTTTCTAAAGCCTTTCAACAAAATAATGATAATATATTTACGGTTTATACTTGCTAGAACAACATTTATTTGCGTGATTTATAATTGTTCATAATTAACAAGTTGCTCAAAATGACATATAAGTGATTATATTAAAGTGTTTCTAAATTGGAATTATGAAATGTGATAGTACTCCTGTCATTCAAAGTGTTTTTTTTACATACAAATATTACAGTACAGAGTCATATAAAAGTGTCAGGTAAGGCTGGTGTGTGTCATTACAGTTGTGAATTGAAGGAGTGGATAAACTTTAGGTTAAAATCAATAGGAATGTGCATAAACACAAACAGGTGTCGCTGATGGTTTGTGACCTGAACGTGTTGAACCTACAGTTTGACTTTTCGTACATCGCACTAAGAGTCGTGTCTTCACCTGACATCAACGCTAGCACCTGGAAAGAGTCGCAGCTAAAAAGTCGCTGCTGGTTCTAGTCGATCATGAGCTTCTTGAGGGAGTTGAGATACGCCGGGATGAGGGAGCTGACGGACTCGTTGTCGTCGTTGAGGATCTTCTCCCCCCTCCCCTCTGAGCCCACAGAGCTGGGGGACCGGACCAGACCCGGGTATGGCGTGCTGTAACCCTGGAAACACACACACACACACATAAACACATCAGGGCAGGGGTTTGCAAAGGTCTTTTTTCTGTTGCACCCGTCTTTGCTGGATGGTGTTTTCAGATCCACAGTGGTTCAAGTGTAAAATATTTTAAGCAATGTCACTATTACACACATTTATTTTGCATTTCTTAGTAGTTAGTTGTGAAAATAATGTCTTGGTTAATAGAGTTCTACCAATAACAACTCTGCCCCCCAAACATTTTAGGCCTGACTGTGCATCTCCCCCTCAAAACGTGAGACTATGGCTTTGGCCCGTCAAGGTCGTTGAAAAGGTCAAACGTCAAAGGTCATGATGCCATTTTGGAGCCTACATGTAGTTTCCTATGTGTCAACAATAGTAACTGAGTACTGACCACAGCTCTTTTTGGACTACCAACAATTTAAAGTCATATGATCTTGATTTTTTTCACTCTAGGTCAAAGGTCATGATGCCATTTTGGAGCCTACATGGAGCTTCCTATGTGTCAACAGTAGTAACTGAGTACTTATCATGACTCCTTTTGCTGTTACAACCGTTTAAAATCATGTGGCCTTGATTTTTCACTCAAGGTCAAAGGTTATGACATCATTCTGAAGCCCACGCCAAGTTTTCCTATCTGTTGAAATTGACCTGTATTCTGAATTAACCAGGAATAGAAACTCTCATGGAAACAAGCCCAGTGTGACTTACATTTAACCTGAAGACACATTCATTTGGCTCAGGTCACTTACAGAGGAGTAGCCTTTACCAAAGCTGCCTCGGTTCTTGGTCCTGATCTTGGTGAGCGCTGACTCTGCAATGTCAGCTCGTTCCTCAGCGTCATCCAGCTCGTGAACGGTCTTCCTGTACTTCGCCAGGTTCATATTTGCCTGTTCCTCCTGTAATGACAATAGGTTGTGTTAAATCACAGTCGTGTTTGGTCGACTGCAGGTCCATGAAGTCAGCTGGGTGACCTACAGCCTCCTCCACTTGTCTCTTGTAGGCCTTCATCTTGTTCTGCAGCCTCTCCACCAGCTCCTGCATCCTCTGCTGGTTCTTCTGGTCCTCCTCAGACTGGAACAGCAGCTCCTTCAACCTACGCTCATTCTTACGCAGTGTCTTCACCGTCTCAGCGTGTCTCTTCTGCTCTGAGTCCAACTCCAGTTCCAGCTCCTTCACCTGAGAAACACAAATGGAAGATGATGTGTTTGTTTGTTTGAGATCTTTACTTCAAATATGTAGAAAATAAAATCAATGCAAATCAAACAACAAAACATAAATAATGATAAGTGTATATATATATATATATATATATATATATATATATATATATATATATCACAAAACCAGTCAGATTGTGATGTAATGTTTAGTGAATACAAATATGTGATTAGAAAATAAATGACAGTTTTTCCATTTTGTCTCATTCACCACTCATTAAAACAATAGAAAATTAAAGTTAACACTGGAATGGTAAGGTTTATTAAAGCAGAAATATGTTTTATTGACACATTTATGCCTAAAAAATGTACTCCATTACAAGTGAAACAATTGATGCATCCATTACAATGAATGTTTTGAAAGATTCTATTTTAAAAAAATCTCCAAATATTCCTATAACATTAATAATTAATGCATAAAAGTGTTATGTTCTAGAAGGATCCTACCTTTCCCTCTAACTTCTGGATGATCTTCTTGCCTCCTTTGAGCGCCATCTGCTCGGCTTCGTCCAACCTGCTGCTCATGTCTTTAATCTGCGCCTCCAGTCCTTTCTTCACTCTCTCCAGATGCAGCGTATGCTCCTGCTCCAGACGCAGCTCCTCACCCACTCGCGCCAACTGATGGAGGATCATCATTTATCAAACATTATGTCACATGAGACCGGTCCTGTTGGACACCACTTGTTTCCTGTGTGTGTTTTACCTCACAGATGGCCTTCTTGACCTTGTCTGTGGATCCTCTCAGTTCTCCTTGTAGCTCCTCGTGCTCCTGCTGCAGAGTCTGAAGATCCACCTCCAGCTTCCTCCTCCCGCTCACGGCTGACTGCAACTAAAGAACGCAGGAGAAAACCATCGGTAAAACACGTCTGACCGTAGCCTGAGGTTTGCTTTGGTGTTGGACTGAGCGGTTACCTGGTTGTTGAGGTCACTGTATTTCTCGTTGACCTCCTGAACTTCTGTCTCCAAAGCTTTGCGGTTCCTCTCCGCCGTATCCAGAGCAGAGCGGGTCTCCTCCCCCTCCGCTACTAACAGACCACAGCGTCTTTCCAAAGCTGCCTGCTCCTCCTGTTGCTCCTCATGGCTTCGCACCTCCTCTTCCAGCTGAGCCTGGAGCTCCTGCGACAGAGGAGGACATGATATAACTATTATTATTATTATTATTATTATTATTATTATTATTATTCATTACCATTTATTACCTCTGCAAAGGAGGTATTAAATTCAGGTCAGTCTGTTTGTCTGCCTGTCTCCTTAAATGTTGAAAAACTTAATTTTACATTAATTATTTCACAGTATTGATCGCGGCTATTTCATGGTTCAGAAGTAATGGAACATTTCAGATCAGTAGATGCTTTTGGGTCTTTAAGGGATAAAGAGCTGTTTGTTTGTTCGTGTGTCGGTTATTTATTATCCAGCTCTGTTTTTCTGCTGCTGAGATGAAAAGAAAAGACCCCAGAAACAACACCTTGCATCTGATCTGATCTTCATACCTTAATCTGTTGCTGCATCTTCTTGCTGTTCTTGCTGAGTTCTGTGTTGTTCTTGGTCAGAAGATCCACCTGCAGCTCCAGCTCGTTGACGTCACTCTCCAGTTTCTTCTTCAGCTTCAGTCCTTCTGCTCGGCCTTTCACCTCCACATCCAGACTGGCCTGCAGGGACTCCAGCGCCCTCTGGTGGCTTTTTCTGATACCACAAATAAGGAAGTGAAAAAATAGAATATGTGCATATTTTCAATGAATGAATGGGAGAAAAAACATAAATAAATAAATAAAAAAAAATAAAAATAAAAAAATAAAAAAAAAAAAATATATATATATATATATATATATATATATATATATGACTATTCATACAAGTCCCATTATGAAGTAGGCAGAAGCAATAATGTATTTCTTCCTATAATTTATAATTATAAACAACTTATTTTATCATTTATACAACATCTAAGCACAAGACACACATTTTTCGCTCTGTCAGAGACAAGACGCTAACAGCTTTACTTTACTTCCAAAAAAACAAAAACAACAAGAAGCTATGTGACAGAGGACTCGTTTCCAATCAGGGACATTATTTCATGTAAAAAAAAAATTTTTACGTCTGGATTTAAGAAAGATCTATGTCTATCTCAAGTATGTATATGCAACCCACAAATAATATTAATTCAAATAAATAGAATAAATACATTTCCACCACAGGCTGTTTACACTCCACTACACCCTAGCACAGAAACAAATTAAATGTACTCCAAAGACCAAAGGTGCAGAGTGTGAGGTACCTAGCAGCTTCCATCTCCTCCTCCTTCTCCTGTAGTCTGCGTTCCAGATCTCCTTTAGCCTGAGACAACTCCAACTGCAGCCTCAACACCTTAGTCTCTTCAGCCTGAAGAAAAGACATTGGATTTCTTAAGTGTGCATTAAATGAAATCATATAATAGGCCCATTCCATGTCTGAGCCTCTTCCATGGCTCAGCTGGTAGAGCAGGTCGTCCATTGACCAAAGGGTTGGCGGTTCAATTCCCGCTCTGTCCTAGTCAGTCTGTTGTGTCCTTGAGCAAGATACTCCACCCTCCTTGCCTCCAGTGTCACTCACACCGGTGTATGAATGAGTATAAATGTTCGGTGGTCTTCAGAAGGCAGCCACGCTTCTGTCAGTCTGCCCCAGGGCAACTGTGACTACATATGTAGTTTACCACCACCAGAGGGAGCATGTGAGAGTGAATGAATAATAGAACACTAATGTGAAGCGCTTTGGGTGCCTTGAAAAGCGCTATATAAATCTAATCCATTATTATTATTATAAAATTCCCTATGGAATATGTCAATCAAACTCAACTGCCATTTGTCCCTCCCTCCTCTGTGACCCAGTACAATCTGGAGGTCTGGCTTCAGGAGGAAGTGCGAAGAAATGGGTGTTGTTGTTGGTCAGCTCAACCGTTTGGAAGAGGTAACTTTGAATCCTGATATCTAATCTAAATTTAAGTCCTTTAACACCAAACTTCTTGGGCAGTCTCCCCCTTTTATCAGAAGCATGTAATGCACAAAAACACCACTGGGTGGCACTGTCAATGATATACTCAGTTCATGCTAGTATACCACCAAGGAAGAAGATCATAACTGTGACAACACCTCTGCTATGATCTTTTCTTTTGGTCACAAAATTGGAGGCATGTTTGATTTAACTTTTACAGAGTCTATTTTACATAAATAATCCTCATCATGTTTCAGAAACATTTTGGTTTTCATGTAATAATTTTTTTAAAACATCCTGAACCAAACGGTAGAGATAATAGTAAAGGGTCATGAAATGCTAATGCTAATCACTGATGACAAACACAAAAAGTTAATACATCGAATTTGAATCAAGTCACAAATTATGTTGGTAAGATTGGTGAAGGAGTAATGTAAGATTTTTAATACTTTAGTTAAATTTAGGGTCAGTTAAATTTTTTTTAATGTTTTATGTCATAATCGTCCTTGTGACATGGAAAAAGCAAAACAACATTTTGTTATACTGTGATTTTTGTAGTGTGACCAACAAAGGGTTAATGCCCAGGTAAAAGTGGTTTCCTATTGGCTGGTCTGCTCTGTAATACTACATTAAATCATTTATGTATGTATGTATTCAGAACATGCAAAGAAACAAATAAAAGCAAAATAATAATATAAAATAAAAAACAATATTTAAGTCTGAATTTTCCATAGTTGAAAAGTCATGATCATGAAATTGGTTGAACTTCACAAAATTAAAAATGCAGGGTTTTTCTGAACATAATCTGGTAAATAATTGCTGAATATTGATCATGCTCCTAGATACTGCTAGCATTTGGATGTATGTTTGTTAAAGCCGTGTACCTCCAGAGCAGCCTCAGATTCTTCCAGTGAGGCCTGTAATTCTTCTTTCTCCATCTCAATTTTCTTTTTTGCCTTTTGGAGCTCGTGGACACTCTTGCCTCCATCGGACAGTTGATCTGTGAGGTCAGCGATTTCCTCTATCACACAGAAAAAAAGGACATGTGAAAATAGTTATGTTCTGTTTGCTACCAGATTCTGGTTCTCAGGTCCATAATATAATGTCTCATGTATGGTGAACTTTTCTTCTTTGGATTTTTTTAACAGTATCAGTGGCTGCAGTACCATGTGTTTTAGTCACATGATACACACAGGAGTTAATATTTGATTGCATAAGCATTGTTTTGGATGACTTTTGGTGGTCTAATAATTTTTTCCACGCCTGTATGTACAGTATAGAGCAGGGGTGTCAAACTTGTTTTAGTTCAGGGGCCACATTAAACCAAATTTGATCTGAATTGGGCCAAACCACTAAAATAATAATATACTATATAAATAATGTAAATTTTCCTCTATGTTTTAGAGCAAAAAAAAAAGAAAATTATGTGATGAAAATGTTCACATCTACCAACTATCCTTTAAAACAATGTGAATAACATGAATAAACCAACACTACTTCAGAAAACTAAATGCAATTTTAACAAGATTATGTCTCAGTTTATCATTTACACGTCAATTACAATGTACAGATTATTTATTCGTAAATCTACAAATACACAAAACATTTAACAACAGGCAGAACATTGTTAAACTTACACTTCAGACATTTCGTTCAGGTTATTCATGTTTTTTGTGAAATAATACTTTGTTTTATTGTAAATACAGTAAAATGACATGAAAAAAGATTAACAAAGAGCAAAATGTGGAGTTGGGAGTATTTATAGATTATTATTATGATAATATTTTACTGATCTGACCCATTTTGATCTGTATGTGAAACCTGAAATTAAATTATCAGTGTATTCACTGTCATTTTTGTATTTCACAAAGTTATCCTAGCGACCGGACTGGACCCTTTCAGGGGCCAGATTTGCCCCCTGGGCCACATGTTTGACACCCCTGGTATAGTGTATGACCCTGTTCAGATGTTTGTGGTACCCTGGTAGGCCTTGTTCTCTCTCCGCAGAGCCTCCATCTGCTCCAGAGACTCTTCGTGGGCCGTCTTGAGTTTGAAGAGTTCGCTGGCGTGTTGCCTGCTCTCCTTCTGGCAGCCCTCCACTTCGGCCACCAGCTCCTCACACTTCTGCCTCCAGTCTCCGAGCTGCTTCTCCAGGACTCGCTGCTTCTTATCCAGAGCCTGACCGCAGCCGCTGGCCTGAAACGACAAAAGTGTCAAATGTCCAAACGCAGAAACCAATGAGCTCATGGTACAATAATAACCCCAAATGTGTCCTTGCACCACCTTCTCCAGGTCCATGCAGAGCTCCTCCACCTCCCCCTGCAGCCTCTGTTTGGTTTTCTCCAGTGAAGAACATTTGGCCTGTGTAGCTTCCACTGCCTCCTCTGCCTCCTGGAGACGAGACGCCAGCTTCTTCCTGCGACACATACATCAGTGAAGTTCTGGGATGCATTACGAAGACTTTTCAAGACATTACTTCATCTGTCTTTTCGGTTCAAGGCGTCCAGTGAGGCAGACGAGCGCCAGTGTCAACATACTTGGTGTCCTCCAGCTCGTCGGCGTGCTGGATGGTGTCGGATTCGTGTTTGGTCCTCCAGTGCGTCACCTCGCTGTTGAGTTTGGAAACGAGACGCTGAAGCTCCTGCTTGCTCTCCTGCTCCTCCTCCAGTTGCTCCTTCAGCACCTCGCAGTCCTGCCTTGCCGAGCACAGACCGCTGCTCAAGGCCTGTTTACTCTGGAAACACAGCAGAGGAAAGTCATGAAACCTACATGAAAAGCAAACACATTAAAGCCCTGATATGTTTCATTTAATTGTCATGAACAGCAAAGTCTATGGCAGAAAAGTGAAGCTAGTTTAAGTGGCCAAAACCTGCAGTTCCTCAAATGGCCACTAGAGGCAATACCCAAACACAGAGCCAGGTTACATACACGTACACACTGAAAGTTACACCATTATATGATTTTTGGAGTATTATCATATTATTCAAATACAATAATTCTTAAAAAAAAGCTTCAAAACAGTTGACAAACCATTAAAGGGTGCTGCCACCTTCTTTTATACCATCTATAATCAGTTATTTTTGAGGTTTATTCATTCTAAACACTGACCTTAACCTCCTCGTCCAGTTGTTTCTTCAGTTCTTCCAGTTGTGATTGGAGTAAAGTCTTGGATCGGCTCAGCTGGGTGGCTCTGCCCTCAGCCTCCTCCATCTGTCGACTCATATCGACATTATCAGCTGGACGACACAGAAGAACAGAGGTGGTCAATCTACTCGAATTCTGTACTTAAGTAGAAGTACAGCTACTAGTGTGAAAAATACTCTGGTAAAAGTAGAAGTACTGATTCAACTCCTTTACTGAAGTAAAAGTAAAAAAGTACAACTTCTCATTTTTGCTATGGATGAAATAATACTTATTTAAGCAGAAAAATATTTCAAAATATTTCAAAAATATCCAAAAATAAAGCGTTTAAAAGTGTGTTACTGTGGAGATGATGTATTTTATTGGGTTGTGGTACTGAGTATGGACATGACATTTGGGAAAAATTCAAAAGTCATGAATAGGAGATTAAAAAAAAGCATAATTATGAGATAAAAAAGATCTAAATCATGAGATAAAAAGTCAAAATTATGAGATGAAGTAAAAATTTCTGATTTCTGATTTATTTTTCATGCTGTCACATTTGTCTAGCTTGAAAAAGTAATGAGTCAATTCTCAGAATGTAAATAGTATAAAGTACAGATATTTATACAAAAATGTAGGGAGTAACAGTAAAAGTACTTCTACTTAGTTACTTCCACCTCTGCGCTGTAGTGATGTAACGTAATATGCCCACTATGTGCAGTTGTCAGTTATGGTTAGAAGAGATAAATATATGAAGTGAAAGAAAAATAAGATGTTTATGTCACAAATCATAAAGTAAATATTCCCTTCTTTTGGGAATGCCTGAGGTTTCAGAAGTCATTGTTTGGTATCACACCATGGTTTTGCATGTGATGGTTCAGTACGAGTTCAGGACAATGGGAAAAAAAACAATAAAAAATGCATCAGGCTGGTTTGGTGGCTCGGCTTAACAAACACAAAACAAACGAACAAACAACAAAAAAATAAATAAAATAAAACCTTCGGGGGGGGGGGGGTAATGCAGATAGTCAAGACACGTATCTTCACATCATTTACCTGTGAGTCTGTTTTTGGCCACGTTGACCTCAGTGAGTGACCTCTGCAGGTCGTCTCCTCTCCTGTTGGCCTCAGACAGCTGCTCCTCCACCTTTTTTATCTGACTCTCTGAGGAAGACTTCAGCACAAACACAAATATATAAACTGTCGTGGTTAAAACATACAGAGATTAGAGATTCATTTCAAGATTCAAAGTGTTTATTGACGGTTATTGACTGGTTTCCCTGTACAATAAAAAGCTTACTTCACCTACAGGACAGAATGCCACAAGTGTTGAAGTAAAAAAAAAAGACAATAAAATATCATAAATATAAATCTACTATTACTAAGAAGTATAAAAAGTATAAAGTATATATTTACATACTGTGCAAGATAGATAAATACATAATTATAAAAAGAAGAATAGATAAAAAGATAATAATTATCTATTTATCTGCCTGATTTTAAAGTAGTTTAGGCCACTAGGTGGACTTTTTTTATATCAGTATTTTAGTATTTATTTATTTTTTATTTTATTCATATTTTGTGTGAAATTACAATACATCATCCATCTATCTATCCATCTATCTATATCTGATCTGGGTTTTGTGCAAAAAGTAAATGTGCAGAACTGTCAAAGGTATAGATACAGGTGAATAAACATGTAAATCAGTCAGAGGTGTAAAATAATAGCATGTGTAATGTCCCAGTTATTGACTCTTATGATCTGTCAAGGAGCCTGATGACAGATGCCAGTATCATCTTATTAAAAACTCTTACCCTTCATTACAGATGAAACTAGCTAGGTTCTTAAAAACTAAACACAGTAACAGGAGTTATGTTGAAAACATTGTCTATATAATCTACTTTACACATGGTAACTTCCTGACCTTGGTTTTCTGCAGACTGTCCAGTGAAGCCGCCAGCTCATCCACCTCCATCCTCAGGTTCTGCTTCTCCTTCTCCAGCTTGGCCCTCGTCCTCTGCAGAGCCTCACACTGCTCGCTCAGCTCTGACATGGCGTCGCCGTGACGTTTCCGCAGCGTGGCGGCCAGAGCCTCGGACTGGACCGAAGTCTCCTCCAGGTCTCTCCTCAAACGCAGAAGCTCAGCCTCTCGCTTCTTATTCACCTCCATCTGTTTTTTTTTTTTAAACATGTACTTATTGACATTTTCTTCTTTTAACCAAGACATCAAGTTACAAACAAACAAGGCACATAGAGAGAGTATATATGTACATAAAAATACTTAATACACACAAGAAAGAAGCAACTGATAGTAATATTATAGAATGGAAAAATATGTCTAATAAATAAGAATATCAATGTGTGGCGTCCAGTCAGCCAATAACAGGTTTAAGAAAAGTGTAGAAAATGGGCTATAGTTCCCAAAACATGTCATGTCTGTTCTTTTCTGCTTAACTTATCTTTATTACAGCAAGATAAAAAAATTTAAATTAAAAAAAAACAAACAACCTTTAATCCCTATGAATTAGTACTGGTGGTGTTAGGTTTTTATAATCTAGCTATAATTTAATTTAACCAAAACTGAAAAAGTTACTTATCTTTTAGCAAATATTTCAATAAATAAATATATGAATAAATATATGTCTTCCAAGCACTGACACATTTCTGTTGCAGAAGGTGATTGTGTTTCCATGTTCCATAGTTAATTTTATTTTCTTACCATTATTATTTCCTAACCCTAGCCTAACATAATACAGCAACATGTGAGTTAACCTAGTTTTTTTGTTTTTCACAAAACAGTAAACCCTTAACTACGATTATATAAAAATAATTTCCCATGTAAGACCTCCCCCATTTTCACCTGTGAGGCGGTGAGTCCTCCTGCTTCCTCCAACCTGTCGGTGAGATCATCCAGCTCTCTGGTTAGATCTGCTCTCTGCTTCTCAACCTGAGGAGAGGAGAGGAGAGGAGAGGAGAGGAGAGGAGGGGAGGAGAGGGGAGAGGAGGGGAGGAGAGAGGTGGAGAGGAGAGGAGAGAGGAGGAGAGGAGAGAGGAGGAGAGGAGAGGAGAGGAGAGGAGAGGAGAGGAGAGGAGAGGAGAGGAGAGGAGAGGAGAGGAGAGAGGAGGAGAGGAGAGAGGAGGGGAGGGGAGACGAGACGAGAGGAGAGGAGAGGAAAGAGGGGAGAGGAGAGAGGAGAGGAGAGGGGAGGGGAGAGGAGAGGGGAGGGGAGAGGAGAGGAGAGAGGAGAGGGGAGGAGAGGGGAGGAGAGGAGGGGAGAGGAGAGAGGGGAGAGGAGATGAGAGGAGAGGAGAGGAAAGAGGGGAGAGGAGAGGGGAGAGGAGAGGGGAGAGGAGAGGAGAGGAGAGGAGAGGAGAGGAGAGGAGAGGAGAGGAGAGGAGAGGAGAGGAGAGGAGAGGAGAGGAGAGGAGAGGAGAGGAGAGGAGAGGAGAGGGGAGGGGAGAGGAGAGGAGAGGAGAGGAGAGGAGAGGAGAGGAGAGGAGAGGAGAGGAGAGGAGAGGAGAGGAGAGGAGAGGAGAGGAGAGGAGAGGAGAGGAGAGGAGAGGAGAGGAGAGTAATGCAAATGATCAGACACTGAATCCACCCAGATGATGTGATGAGATCAGTGAATGAACCCCATCAGGCAGAAGACTGCATCTATTGTACGGTCTGATCGATGACAGGATGTTAAAGCAGCAGGATATGACTGTGTGACTGACACGTCACAATAGGAAGTGATATGTCTAGAGGTCAGAGGTCAGAAGAGGAGCTGGTAGATGGTCAGAGTTATGCAGGGGTTAACCACCAACACACTGTCCAAATATTATCGCTCACCACCTCCTGTCTCATTTATACATGCACACACACACGCGCACACACACACACACACACACACACACACACACACACACACACACACACACACACATATATACACACACACGAATATGAACAAATTATTAGGCCACAATTTGTTTTCTTGTTCATTTTGTCTGGATTAGACAGAACACTAGGATCATCAACTTTAAGACAGTGTCTTTATTCATATCAGTAAATAAGAGTATTTTAAATATAATATATATACTGTGTATATATATATATATATATATATATATATATATATATATATATATATATATATATATATATATATATATATATATATATGCAGTTAACGTCTTTATTCAACACCTTCGACAGTTTCAGCAAAACAAGTTGAAACAAAACAACTATAAACAACTTTTCCATTTAATTGTGTTAAAAATATAAATCAGATTATAATTAATGATGGATTAATACACATTAATGTGTTAAGTTTTGACACTTTGGCAACTTTAAGTGTCCCAACCTTGGTCCTAATATCTAAATTTCTCTTTTATTAGTGGGTCTACGAAGCTGGAAAAGTGCCAGGTACTAAAATAAACCCAGTGTCATAGAAGAAGAATATTATAAGGTTTAGAATATTATTATAATATTTGCTATTATAAAGCCTACAACAGTGTAGATATCATAGGCTTTGGTAAGTACAGCGTCTGTGTGACTGAACATGTAAACATCCCAATATCATAACACGTGTTAGACCTCACTCTTTGCGGCTCTTTAAAAGTATCTGGGATAGTATTACATGCGTACATCTTATACCGGATTCTGTCAGTGGCAGATTTGTGCAGGCGATGATAGATGTAACAGAACTACAAACGCATCTCACATCTGAATGGATGGAGACACACAGTTTAGTATTTCAGTAATGAAAACATTAAAGATTGGACAGAGGAAGCATCGTTTCAAATCTAGCAGAGGTTGGTTTTAAAGAATAAGGACAGAAGCAGAAACACCCTGAAGTCCACCCACAATGAAAATGTGCAATAATTCTACCGCACTATCCCCCATTTGTCAAATAAATCATTGTGTGAATGTTTGCAAATGACAACACATTTTCATCTGTGCGTACATTTCTTTGTCTATTTATACATTTCTATGTCTATTTTTTATTTCTTTGTTCTTTTTTAGTAGATTTATCTTTACTTTTTTTCTGGACATATTGGCAAATTTGCACTTTTTAAAAATCTATATATTACTGTTTGCACTGAAGCAGGAGATGCTCTCCCATCTCGTTGTATAATGACAATAAAGGGCATTCTATTCTATTCTATTACACTACAGTACAGTCGTGGAAAAAATTATGAGACCACCCTTGTTTTCTTCAATTTCTTGTTCATTTTAATGGCTGGTACAACTAAAGGGCAAATATAATGATAACAACAAGAATGGCTCATAATAATTTAATTTTAGACCCAATATCTATTTATTTATTATTACTGTATCTCTGCCAAGGAGGTTATGTTTTACAGTCTGTTTGTTTGTCTGTCAGCAAGATAAGTCAAAAAGCTATGGATGGATTTTGATAAAACTTTCAGAGATGATTGATAATACTTCAAGGAAGAAACCACTACATTTTGAGCTATAAAGGTCAAAGGTCAAGGTCACAGAGAAGGTCAACAGCTAAAAAACATAAGTGGTGATATCTCAGAATGCAGACAAGATGGTATCACATGTTTTTTTTTTTTTTTGCATTCACTTCATCTTACCTTCAGATATCAGATGAGATAAGACTGATAGGCTTACCTTCGCCAAGGAGGTGTTAAATTCGGGTCAGTTTGTCTGTTTATTTTTTTGTCTGTCTGTCTCTTAGCAAGATTATGCAAGAAGTTCTGAACAGATTTTGATGAAACATTCAGGAATAATAGATAATGGGTCAAGGAAGAACCCATTACATTTTGAGCAATGAAGGTCAAAGGTCAAGGTCGCACTAATGGTCAACAGCTAAAACACATTACTGGTAATATCTCAAGAATCAGACAAGATAGCCTTCGGACATCAAATGGGTCAACACCTATGGCTCCATCATGTCACGTTTTTACGTCATGTGACACCATATCAAGCCTTGGCGGAGGTCCGCTGTCTCTGACTGCCTTGTTGACATATTTCGTTATATCCAACAACATCCTGTGCTTCATATTTAACATTAGATCTAAGATGTGAAAAACGGTCATTGTGCGACGTCACATATAAAAAATATAATACATTAAAATAATACAAATAAATAAAAATTTTGAAATAATAATAAAAAAATAATAATAATTGCAGGACCTGCGATGTAACTATTGCACACATGTATGTTGCGATGTATGATATACTGTGCAGCTCTAGTCCATGTAAAGGCTGACTGCAACATCAAACAAAACACAACACTAGAACTGCAAAGCGAACTCTAGAAATCACAATAAACTATAAAGAAAAAAGCAGGAGTGACTTTTCTCACACTTCACCAAGATGCAGCACACATGGAGAGAGTTTATTATACTGGGCGAGTACATGCACAAACAGCCAGCGCTGTGAAGTTAAAAGAGCTTTTTTTTTTGTTTTTACGTCGGCCTTTTCCAGCTGGTTTTAAGACAGCCGTAGATGTTGAGACTGGTTTGTAAATGCTGCAGTCTCAGGCCTCCCTGATAGCAGCAATGAGCCACAGCCGTCAACACACCTCAGGCAGAACAAGAGAAAACAGATGATCCTCACTGGAGAACCCCCCCCCCCCACCCCCCACCCCCACCCCCACTCCACTCCCTCTGCTCCTACATCCAGGCTGTGGAGTGCGCATTAACAGCGAGCGCTCGGTTCACTCATCACTCTCCTCCACACCGCTGACTGAGTCAACAGCTCCTCTGGATCCGCACCACCCACTCCTATTCACATGCTAATGGAGGGTCAGCGCTCCTGAAGTCGCCCGGTGGAGAGCGGACATTCATCTTCATTTACACAAAAGAGTCAAGGAGTAAGAGAGGGTCTCACTTAAGACACACACTCCTGACATACGTTTATGTAGTTTCCACCAGTCTGACCTCAACTAAGAAAAAAAATGTTGGATTTATCAGAGTGGTTTCAGAACTTTTTTTTTTTTTTTTTTGGCATTTTAACTCTTTAGCCCCTAATGCGTCAGCGATGACGCGTTCTGAAAGGATGGTTTAGATCAGAGGTGTCAAACATGTGGCCCGAGGGCCAAATCTGGCCCTCCAAAGGGTCCAGTCTGGCCCCTGGGATGAGTTTGTGAAATGCAAAAATGACACTGAAGATATAAATCATTTTAGTTCAGATTCCACATATAGACCAAGTGGGTCAGATCAGTAAAATACTAGCATAATATTCTATAAACCCTCACAACTCCAAATATTTCTCCTTGTAAATAAATGTAAACATTTTCTTATAATTTTATTGTAACTACACTAAAATTATTATTTCACAAAAATACAAGTAACCTGAACAAATGAACATTTTTGAAATGTCCAATATTCCACCTGTTATTAAATGTTTTATGCGTATTTTGTTGATCTACTGTGATCTGTAAATAGTAATTTACATGTGTAAATGATAAAACTGAGACATAATATTGTTAAAACTGCACATAGTTTTC
Source organism: Siphamia tubifer (assembly GCA_020466265.1). NCBI lineage: Eukaryota > Metazoa > Chordata > Actinopteri > Kurtiformes > Apogonidae > Siphamia > Siphamia tubifer. The sequence goes on along the minus strand of CM035801.1, from coordinate 34,213,855 downwards.
TTAAGAAATTTCAGTTTATCCATGTTTTAAAAGATGTAAACACATAACTTTACTTTTTTCGCTCTGAAACAGAGGAAAATGTGGAGTTGACATTATTATTATTATTATTTTTACATTTTACATTATTATTTCACTGGTCCGGCCCTCTGCAGATCAAAATTGGCTTAATGTGGCCCCTGAACTGAAATGAGTTTGACACCTCTGGTTTAGATTTCTGAGTTTTGTTCAGATATTGGGGATATTTATGGGAATTAAAGGGTTAATTTCTGACTTACACAGAAATTAATGTTGTGTCGCCACCATAGGAATGGAACTGAAGGTTAATGAAGAAGAAGAGTTTTAAAAGAAACATGTCTGGACAGATCAGGAAACCCAATCAGCTTTTTAATTACCCCACCCCCCGAAGGGCAGAGGGGTAATTGAGTAGGTTTGTTTGTTGGACTGTCTGTCTGTCTGTCTGATTGATTGATTGTCAGCAGTTTTACGCGAAATCTACTGAACTGATTTCCATGAATTTTTTTAGGAAAGTTGTGAGGTCGTCCAGATTAGATCCCATTAAATTTTGGTGAAGGTAGGTCAAAGGTCATGGTCACAGTCATCAAAAATGTGTTTTCAAAATCAGTCACCAGTGTGGGGGTGTCTTCTATAAACCTAGAAATCTCTGCAGTTTGACATAACTTTGAGGATTTCAGGTGGTATTAATATAAATATGTGCTCATTTGTGGTGCCATCCGCATTTTAATAAAACAACTAAAACCAGTAATGCAGTAGTTTCCAATCTTTTTTGGCTTATGACCCCATTTTTTACAGTATTGCTGTATGTTTATTGCAAATATTTCTCTTGGCTTTAAAAAATATAGCGAGACTGTCCACACTGATGCTACTGTCTTACTTTATTAAAATAGATTGTTTGGTAAATGTGCAGTGTAATATGTGTAAAGCAGTAAATGACCGCTGAGAAAATGGTAAAAAAAAAATAAAATAAATAAAAAACAAACAAAAAAACCCAAGGAAAGTAGAAGAATTTGAAATAAAAAGGCTAATTGCACAAACAATTCTAACCAGTACAAACATTCACTTCTAATGGACTTTAAACTACAAATACCATAAATTCAGATAATATTGGGTGCAGCAAGTGCAAAGGGTTTATTTGTAATTCAATTATAAAATATTTGTTTAAAAACATGTGACTCATCAAAATAGTGGTGACTAAAAAAGGTTAAGAATCACATTCATTCTGCTGCTCTGCATCTGTTTATACGTTTCTAGACAATGCGGGTCGATCAGGAAAAGCCATAGGGGAAAATTTGCTGTGAGGTTTATGATGCTTGCTTAAGGTCGTTCCTGCTTTATTGCCTGTTGTAAAACATTTAGGGCAGATGAGACAGATAAGCAATCAGATGTATAAAAATGCAGTGAGTCACATTACTCTGATGAATTACTAGTAAATGTAACCTTTAACCTACAGAGACCCAAGCATCCATCATCGATCTAAACCAGGGGTGTCAAACTCATTTTAAACCAAATTTGATCTGAAGTGGGCTGTACCACTAAAATAATAACATAATATACAAATAATGTCAACTCCAAATTTTCCTCTATGTTTTAGAACAACAACAAAAAAAAGCTAAATTACATGATGAAAATGTTCACATCTTCCAACTGTCCTAGATAAAACATTTGTGTATATTTATTAATGTTTCAAAGTGTTTTGGACTACATTTGGAAAATTTGTTTTTGTTCATTTAGGATGTTTTTGTTGGACTATGACTGCGTTTGTTAGAATATAGTTCCTCTGTGAATAATTACGAGACCTAAAGGATCAAATCAGCTATTTGGCAGTTATATTTTGAACAAATGAGTGATTGTACCTGCTGTAGATATTTTATCTGACAGTGGTTTATATCTTCTGATGTGTGAGAATCTCTGTTGTCAAACTATATTAGGTCATGTGACAAACCTGGGACAGGTTTGTGTGGTCTGCTTAACATTTTTGAGTGATTTTTGTGGACCCTTGGAAGTTTAAAGGGTTAATATTCTAGGATTAAAAAAAGTTTTAATACATAGAAAAAGCTTAATTTGGGATGTGTCCCAAAAGTGGAAAGGGCAGTCAAATGAAACTGTAACAAACAACCTACAATAATGTACAATTAACAGTAATACACAGAGCAATTAATTAATCCCATGTTCAATAGTGCAAATAGTGTATATAGTGTGCATAGAAATTGATATATTTATATATATATATATATATATACATATATATATAATTTTTGTTGTTGTGCTGCTCTATTTTGTGATGTTGTAAACCTGGAATTTCCCCTAGTGGGACTAATAAAAGAATATCTTATCTTATAACAAAAATGTAATCCGATTAATCATGACGATGGATTAATCCATAATAATGTGTTAATTTTGACAGCTCTGGTTAATAATAACGACAATCCATTTTTTCATCTTGAGTGAATGAAAGTGAGGCGGTGATGTCAAACCATAAAGCTGACATCTTTTCCTAGTTCTTTTTCTGTGCATGTGTGTTTGTCATACTCGACTGTGCTCGTGTATGAGTGTGTTTGAAAGCGGCTGGCATTCTTTGTGGGAGAAGATCCCATGGAAAACAACGCTGTCTGTCTCTCTGTCTGTCAGTCTCTATCTCCCGATGATATCTCCGCCGTGCGACCTGAGGAGCCGAGTTTAACAATAGCGAGCCTGTCTGCAGCCGGAGGTATGCTGTGTTTGAGCTCTTCTGTAGACGCAGCCTGTGGAACAGATAAAGACCTGCAAGTCCCTGCCTGCCTCCTGCTCACTCTGTGGCTTTGGGGCTTGGGGAGGGGTGGAAGGGTGGAGGTGGTGGTAGGAGGGGTGGGGTGGGGGGGTCATGGTGCCATTAAGAATACCACCCAGAGTGGGGAAGAAGTGTACAAAACACACCCTCGGGCCTACTGTCACTCTATTCAACACTTGGGGTAAAATATGTACCTTTATATTTCTGCTTTTCTCTACTGTAACATGGAAGCGTTAAGAGCCGAGCAGCTTAAACACACACCCGCTTTAAGAGCATCTCGTCTGAAACAACAAGCACTTAAAGCGCCCACCTTGGTAGATTTATTTGAACCCGGCATGCTGTTTAGAAACCGGCTTCTAGTTTTTTTTAACATCACAAAGACGACTTCCTGGAAACTTTGCGGTGGTACAAAAGAAGGTCTTCCGATTTGCTTCTAGGAGCGAAGGATTACGAGAAACAGAAATGTGTGTGAGGAGCAGGAAACAGAAAAGTAAGAAATTAAAAAAAAAAAAAAAAAAAGAGGGGAAAAAGGATGTTGGGGCTCCCTGGATGCCTCTGGGGTTGCCCTCGATGTTAATCAGAACCACAAGGTCTCTCCCCTCTGAGTTTATTATCACAGGTGCAGATGGTTTGGGGTGACCAGAGGCGTACCCCACCGCCTGGCAACACATCAGCCATCTTATTCCTCCCTCTTTGAACGCTCCCTCCAATTCATAAACAGCTCTTCCAGCTCTCAGCACCATCGCTCTGAGGAGGTGCCTTCACATCCAGCTGCTTTTATGGGAGTTTTCAGTTTTATAGATAACAACAAAAAAAAAAAAAGTGGAAGTTTTAAAATGAGGTGAAATGATGCAATGATGATTCAATCTTAGGTAGAAAAGTTAAATGTATCTAATCCCATACATTAGCACATTAGTAATAGTATTTGGTATAAATTGTATAATTTTTCTGGACAGTTTTGCAAATATTTGGATCCTGTTTTCATTTAGTGCTGTATTATAGTGCAGATGGACACAGACTGATTAGATCTTATCACAGCAGCTTATCTGTATATCTGTCCCTGATTTGTTGGACCATCATGACCCTTTCAGGTAGACTTAAATATTAGCCATAAATTCACAAATTCCTCTGTTAGGTGCTGAAGACCCAACAACTCAACTGCTGAATTAATTTCCAACTCTTTTACGAATCGATAGGGATCAATGTAATCGATTTGTTGTTGCAGCACTAATCTGTATAACCTCAGCCTTTGTGCTAAAGTTGACAGTTAACATTTGCAACTGCTACTAAAATGCACATTTACATGTATATAAAATATGTTTTGTGTAATATTTTATACAGCCCTTTTTTCACAAACATGTTTCTGCTGATAAATGTTCCCATGACTGATAATAAATATTATAGTCTTCATGTATTCATTCATTTTTGGAACCTGCTTTATCCTCATGATCCAAGCTACTTATGGAAATGGACATGTCTCCAGTTCATTGCAAGGATGACATATAGAGATACAAAAAAATATGTCTCATATTCACACATATGGACATATTAACTAATGTCTGTGAATGGTGGAAGAAACCAGAGTACGTGCAGAGAACCCATGCAGGTACAAGAAGAACATTTAAACTCCACACAGAAAGGCCCCACTCCCATCCATTCACACCTATTCTATTCTCGCTCGCTCACTAGGGTCTTAGGGGTCACTTGGGGCCTAATCCAGCTACAATGGGTGAAGGCGGGGTACACCCTGTATGAGTCTCCAGTTCATCTCAGGGCTGAACATATACAGACAAACAATCACTATCACATTCACACCTATGGGTAATTTAGATTAACCAATTAAGGTATCAGTGCATGTGTTTGGATGGTGGGAGGAAACTGAAGTACCTGGAGAAAACCCACGCAGACACAGAAAGAACATGTAAACTCCACACAGAAAGGTCTGGTGTTGGAATCGAACCAGGGTCCTTCTTGCTGTGAGGCACGAGTGCCTTACCACTGCACCACCCTCTATTCTATTCAATTCAAGCTTATCTTGATGAACCAACTACTAGTAACTGTGAATGGAAATGTGCGTACATTAATTCATTTTCTCTGGGAATTTGGTCAAATTTTGTGAAGAAACTCGACTGAAGCAGGAGCCAAGTGCACCCTAGACCTGTATGATTTAAGGTGTATCTGCTCTTTGTTTCATTCGGGAGGGGGGAGGGGGGGGGGGGGCATTGTGTCATAAATGAGTAATAGTTCTGTACATATACTGTACCTTGGTTCTCATGGCCCGCTCTGCCTCCAGCTCCTCCTCCAGCTCCTCGATCCGGGCCTAGAGGGAAACAAAGCTGGATGTGAATGGGGCGGCCATGCTCACTGCAAAAAATAACAGTCTGCTTTCACTAAAGTATGGCTGGATGATCCAAAGTTGAGCTGTTATCCTCTGGTTTCACAGTGCCTATATCATCCTGACAGAACAAATGGGGCGTCACCTCTGCAGACTGTTTGCTATTTCAGGGCAGCACTTGTGTGGTGAGGCCGTTTCATTCGCTCTGCTTTCTCTGGGGATTTGGCACGCCTCCGGCTTTTTCCTCAGGTAGCAATTTAGAGCAAGAATGTCTGTACCCACCGTCATTATCTGTATTCTGACCCAGAGCTGGGTGTGCTATGTCCGGTCAGCGAGACAAAAAAGCATCCGTGCCATTTCCATGACATTCTAGGAATTTGCGATATGTTTTTGCTGTCTCCTGGTTTTACATTCTTGGCTGAAATTCAGTTCCCAAGCAGCATTGAGGAGTGAATACAGTAGTTTTTGGATGTTAAATTATTATTGTTGTAATATTTTTGGTGACACCTTAATTTAACCTTCTACCCTTTGGTAAACAAACCAGAGGATCAACTTTGAATCATTCTACTGCTTAAAAAAAAAAAAAAGGAAAACACACATTTTTAAAATATACATTTGCCAACTTTACCACATTTTAATGATATGGTTGATGTTTATCCTTTTTACTGTTAACTTTTTTTCTCGAGAGACAGTGAAAGATTTTTGTTGCAATGGACAAAATTGTAGGTGATTTCATGAATTATGTGTTTCAGATTCTCAAACAACAGATAAATAATTTTCATAATTATGCAATCAATTTATTTATTTTAAAATGCACTCGATCAATATTAATTTAGGCTTTTTTGCTGAAATTAGACAATAAGAAATAAAAATGCTACTGTTGAAAATGCTAAAACTGGCATTTTTATTCGGAAGTTTTCAGAATAGGAATGCATTTCTTCTTTGTTTGTTCCATCACCGTCAACGTCTGTACTTTCCCGTTCTTAAATTAGCATAAATTATTTATTGATTAGTCCTACTAATAAAAACTGTGTATACCCATGTACAAATCTTTAATATGTTATGTGTTAAATACTGATGATCATTAGACAGTGCAAATGTGTTATTAATGCATCACTGATGTTACATCTATTCTACAGTATAGGCTTCAATGTAGTAAGAACAAAATCAGTCTTGAAAATATAAAATCATGGTTATAAATGTGAAACACGGTTGGTTTTTGAATGAAAATGTGTTCACATTAATACACATACAAGTATTATAACATTGTGATATTACAGGTTCTAATAAAACATAACCATAACCATAACTTTTAGGTAAAAAATAAAGTCCTTAAAATGAAAAAAACAATATAACAAAACCTGGGTACTTCCTTCACCATTGGTTCCATTATTTTAACAGTGTGTCTCAAATAATCCCCAAGAATTCAGCTCCAACTTTTAAAACAATCAAATGATCTAAGTGTGATAAATCACCCTCACTACATCTCTGTTACTACCCTCCCCACTAATCCTGTGCCAGGGCTGCATTTTGTGAAGCCAATAAAAAAATAAAAATAAATGTTATCACTAGTTTCCCAACTTTGCCGCATCCTTCCAAGTTGTGTCATGTTCCGCGCTTATCTCCGATCTGTGTTTCAGTCAGGAAGTGTGTTTGACATGGCGAGTAGCCCAGGGCCATTCACTGCAGCGACACCTCCACTCACCGACGTGCTGAAAGCCGCTCACTAATAACACAGCGCTCTGAGTTCACAAAACAACGCTGAAATATCACACAATCCGGAGCCAAACAAACACATTTAGAGAGGATTGTCCTGCACTTGTGCCATGTTTGATTCATTATGAGCGCATGGCAGGAAGATGGAAATAACTCAAGTAAGAAAACATCTTGTAACATAATGACCAAAAAAAATAACACATGAAGTCAATAAGTTGTTCTGCTTTGTTCAACAGCGACAACAGTTCTACAAGTTCGCCTAAACAATAAGACGGAAGAGATCAAATAAAATAACCAAACTCACATGCCAGCGCAGAACATCTGCAGAGAGAACAGCCATGGTGAGGCAGCAACAGCCCAACTGACGGACTGACTGACTGTCCCACACACACATGCACTAACACACACACACACACACACACACATATACACACAAATATATACACACCGTTTCACCGCTGATCCCCTCCAGCATTTTACCGTCCACACCCCCTTGTGCATGCACAGCCTCTTTCTCCTTTTTTCTCTCTCTCACACACACACACACACACAGTTTCTATATCTGTTTCTTGTTAAATTTCTGTTCTCCACAGCCTCAGACCAGCCTCAAAATAAATATTGTGGCACTAATACAATTGTAAAAAACATAGTTTACTAACCGTGTCAAGATGTCTGAGGCTGATTCTAGAGATACTTACAGTATAAATGTGCAGAAAGGCTGTATATAAACACACTTGTGCTCACTTCTAAAATGAAATTGACTTCATTCTGCAGGATCCCTGGGACATTTTTTTCTTCTTCTCAGGAGCACTTCTTGGAGTCATGCGGGGAAATAACAAAATTAGCCCAATGTAGCTGAACGTGGTTGCAGGGTTTGATCTCCATAATTGTACGGGCTTAAAGTTATAGCTTTCTTTTTTTCCGCTGCTTTCTGAAACCATAATAATTGTCCATAAATTGCAATCAGATGTGGCCTCATAGCTGATGTCTCCTCAGTTGAGTCTGGGGGGGATATTCAGTGGCGTGGGCAGTTATATCCTGTGAGCCTTTGCTGGTCAGAGAAGGAAACAAGAGTCCAACTATTGTATGTCCTGCCTCTGCAACTGACACTGAGCATTTCAGACCCCCTGCCCACTATATTCTACACACACACACACACACACACACACACACACACACACACACACTTTTATCCTTTAAAATGCTGTGTGATCGTCGGGGGTGACGACAGCTCTTGTTGACCAGACCTTTAATCTGGTCAAAGTCTTAAAGAGGACGACGCACGCAGGTCAAATGGGTAGTTTTAGAAAAAGGCATGTTGCATATAGAGCTGCAGGTGCACATCATGTATTAAAGATAGACATTTGAACAGAGGTGGAAAGTAGCTGGGTGATTCTCTGAATTCTGTGCACTTTGTGTCCTACAGGTTTAACCTCAAAGATGTTCATAGCAAGTAAACCACAAAATACATTCTAACAAATAAAAATATCTGTGTGTCTTTGGATTATAATGCACAAGTGTATTTTAAATATTATATTATTTAAAGTTCAGCCAAATGAGCATGTCCCCACTGAGGTTAGGTTTTACCTCGTGTTTGTCAGTAAGATAACTCAAAAAGTTATGGACGGATTTTGATAAAACTTTCAGAGATTATTCATAATGCATCAAGGAAGACATCAGTATATTTTGAGCTATAAAGGGACAAAGGTCAAGATCAGAGTGAAGGTCAACATCTAAAACACATAAGTGGTGATATCACAGAATCCAGACAAGATAGTATCGTGCGTTTTTTTTTTTTTTTTTACTTGCGGACATTAGATCAGATAGCACAGATAGGCTTGATGACGTCATGTTTTGATATCATATGATGGATATTTGCAAAATTTATGACCTTTACAGACTTGCGCTGCTTGATGGAGGTCTGCGCTACTAGAGGAGTGCTCTAGTTGGATATAAAACTAATAAATATAGTCAGTAACCACACATTTTTCTACTAATATAATCATTTATCTGTCTACTTTAACCTTAATATAAGAAATATGAAAAAAAAACTTTATTTATAAAAATAGCACTATTTCATTTTGTCCCCTAGTTGTGTTCAAACCCTGTAACAGGATATCACTCACACCTTTTTAAAAATAATGGTTGTCCAACTTCCTGAACACCCAGGAAGTGACATCATTGAAGTCTTTTCCTACTCAAACTGTAAAGACAGGTCACTGTTACCATCCTTTCTTACCTATGTTTCATTGTCTTTATCATCAGACTGAAATTGTCGATCTCAACCTTTCCACATTGTTAGAAACATAAATTATATTTAGTATTGTTTGGAGAAAAAAAAAATGGTTTGAAAAAGTTTATTCATTTCTTATTTTCCTCATGCTTTCTAATGTTCCACACCCTCACTAATGTGGAACTATGGCCATTTTTCAATCCCAACCCCACAACAAAAAAACACTGTCATGGGGATGAATCATTGTCACAAGGTTGAAGATTGGATTGTTCTTAAGGTAGCTTCCAATGTGCACCCAATTCAGAGAATCACCCAACTAAGTAAAGACATCAGGGAAGCCAGCATTTTATTGAAATTTTATAATCAGTTTATTTTGTGTAATGTATTGATTTCACCCTGTGATTTTTAATCAATGTGAAGCACTTTGGGCTACAGTGTTTGTATGAAAGGTGCTATACAAATAAAGATTATATTATATATATTTATATAAGTATAAGTAAGTCGATTTTTAGGTATCTATATTTGACCTGAGTGTCTATTTTTCTGGCGTTTTTTTTTTAAATTTTTACTCCCTCCATTTTTGCATAAATATCTCTACTTTCTACACATTATATTCTCAGAATAGTCTTGTTACTTTTTCAAACTAACCAGATCACTTCACAGAAAATTAGTGGAAAACAGAAGGAGTACAGGGTCAGTACCAGGGTCATGCAAAAGTTCACTTTTTCCAAACTTTCCAATCTCCTTTTATTTTTTTTTCACACCCTTGCCTGCAACCATCCGCATTTTGTTTAATTTTATGAAAATGGTTTTTAATGTTTTTCGGGTTACCTGACCTCTAAAGACATTCACCTCTTTTCAAACCTTACCTTATCTCACTCTTCAACTCCTCCCTCCTCCCACTACAGAGGTGAGAGGAGCAGATGCAACGGGTATTTAACTCATCTCAGACTTGTTATTTTACATAGACGTCAGTTAAATATCACCTGTGCTAGAGCTTCACCATCTACTTGTAATTTTCTTACAAAGTACGGCTGTATTTCATCTGTAAACTTTATTTAACTTATAACATTTAACCCAATTCAGTTAATGTGGCATATTGTAGCATCCATCCATCCATCCATCCATCCATCCATCATATATTGGCCAGCCCAGTCTATCATTGAGGGGGACATATGTCCATTTTCCACAAGTGAACACAGTTCCCTTGTGTCTCAGTTCCCTGGTCTGTGACATGCTTTCGTCAAAATACCACATTGATGAAGACATGCAGCAGCCTCTTCAACCCAGAGAGCACTTTTCAAAACACCTCATGCTTTCATGCAAATGAGCCACAGGTGACTCCATCCCTCTCTTACACATTCTACCAATAGAGGAAGGAAATAGCTAAAGAAAGAAATGGAACCTGAACATTTCAGGTAGAGAAAAATAGACAAAGTCACCAATGAAATAAAATCAGCTGGATAGAATCAAAGTGAACCCTCCAAAAAGAAATGCATCAGGAGAAAAGCAGAGTGGATAATTAATAATAATATATAATTTAAGGGTCTCCTCACACACAGACAACACATATTTGTGTTGCAAAAACATTAAAAAGTACATTTTGCATGAAATGTCCCCTTTAAAGAAAACCATGGAAAATGGATAGATATCAGCTCTGAAATTAAACTATGAGCTACTTTTGTTATTATCGTTATATGTGTCCAAGCAAATGTACCTTTAGTTGTACCAGGCAGTAAAATGAACAAGAAACTGAAGAACATAAGGCTGGTCTAATATTTTTTTCCATGACTGTTTCACAAGTAAGAATCAGACTATTTGACATGTATAAAGAAAACAAGTTAATTCTAAACTTAAAAGAGAGAGAGAGAGATATATAGGGAGAAAGAAGAAAAGAAAGGAGAAAAAAATCACCCCAATATACAGTAAAATTGTTGCTGGATGGTTTTGCATCAACACTTTTTTTATTTTAATCACATTTTGAGTGGAATTGGAAACTACAAGAAATTGAAGAAAATATGGTAAATATATGGTCTAATATTTTTTTCCACACCAGTAATGTACGGACTGAAGTAAGAATCAGACTATTTGACATTTATAAAGAAAAGAGAGAGAGAGAGAGAGAGAAGAAAAGAAAAGAAAAAAAATCACCACAATATACAATATGTTGCTGGAGGGTTTTGCATCAACACTTTTTTTTAGATTTTGATGACATCTTGAGTGGAATTGTAAACTACTTAATGCAATGTTAAGTCTCAAAGCTAAGAAAGCTCCAAACTATAAACATTACATCCATTATCACTTGTGTGTGGCGAAGCTAAACATCTCACAAAGGGGTTTCTGCTTAGATTCAACTTGTTTCAGTGGCGTAGGAGAACACTATCACTAAAACAATCTGATGTAACACCTGTGAGGAAACATCTGGCACGAACCAAACAAACAGCAGGGCAGTACTGAGCTTTATCTTCTCAGATTATGATGATGCTTAACACTGCCCAGGCTCAGTATAACAGCTTTATGACCGCGTAATAAAACCAGTGAGAGCCTGCGACCCTCATTACACCCCCTCCAAACACATGACATCAGCAGACTTCATCATAAAAAACACAGACAAAGCTATCTCTATGGGTACACTCAAGTTTATGGGCATATTCATGTGACCTTTATGTCAAATGTGGGTGACAGACAACATGGGCAGCTCATCCACCTGCATCTGCATCAGCAAGAGGCAGAGGGGGGGGGGGGGGGGGGCAAACGCGCATGCATAATGTGTATAATGGCCTCATTGTGAGACGCTGAAGCTGCGGTAAACGTGAAAACATGTCCACCCTCGAAGACGCACGGATCGCCTTTCACTCCTCCGATCACAGACGGTAGGAGACAAAGACGCTCTTTATTTTCCTTCGCTGCGTGAAACGTCGGGTTCCCAGAGGAAAAGGAGCTCCAACCTGAACTAAATTATTATCTATTTATCTACCTAGTTTTAAAGTAGTTTAGGACAAGAGGTGCACTTTCATTTAAATCAGTATTTTAGTTATTTATTCAATCTGTTAATAATGTTTTTAATCATGTTGAGTGTGCATTCATATTTCATTTCTCTGTTGCAGTGAATCTATGATGTTTTGTTTGAAATGACAATAAATCATCCATCCATCCATCCATCCATCCATCCATCCATCCATCCATCCATCCATTTCCTGATGCCTCTCACACAGTAAAATAATGTGACACTTCACCTCCTGAAAACCAGAGAAAAATCTTTGCTTTTTTTAATGATAATTTAAGTATTATGGTTCAAAGGATCATGTTAAAGCATTTTCTTTATTATACATACATTCACACATACATATACTATTCATTTATATATTGCTAACAAATGCCCCTTGTAGTGGACATTGGGACTGAATTAATTTTCAAATACATACATTTGGATTATATATATATATATATATATATATATATATGTGTGTGTGTGTGCATAAAAAAGCTTGACGGACCACTAAGCCTCATTAACTGGTTGAAGTCGGAAAGAAAACACTTGCTTCATCAGCTCTCTCTCTCTCTCACACACACACACACACACACAGCGGCGCTTCTGTCACTTTTTAAACATAAGTCACACTACCAGCTTGATCAGTGTTATTTTAAAAGCTCATTTTAAACCATAGAGAAATATTACATATTCCAGTAAATTCTGCTGCTAAATATGGTGTAAAAAAATTGACAGATGTCCACCAGCCTTTTGCCGTAGCCCACGCGTCATGTCATTTTCAGTAGACCTGTCAGATCGATAAAACAACTCATCCAATTGCACTTTTGGGTTTCATTGTGGAAACTTACTGTCCCAGTCTGTAGCTGCTATAGAAGTTCTAGCTTTGTGTTTTGTTGAGCTTTTGAGCAATCGTTCTAAACTGGTGCGAGGCGTACCACATAGATTAATTGAGGTAACGTCACAGAACAAGGATGAATACCCTGTTTAACTGTTTTTTTTTTTAGTTTCTTTGACATTTTTATGCAAAAAAAAAAAAAAAAAAAGTAACAAAAAAACACTTTTCCTGGTAACTAATTACTTTGCAAGTGGAGTAACACAGTTAATAACGCAATTACTTTTGTTGGGACGTAACTAGTAATTGTAATTAATTACTTCTTCAAAGTAACTTACCCAGCACTGGTCCCTTGTTGGAATAAATCTGAAAAAATTTAAATACTTTATTCATCACACTAGGAGCAGCAGCTTTTTATCTCAGGCAACAGACAAAACATATTATCTGTATCATGAACCAGGACACAGAGCAGGCTGATTCTATCTGGATGAAACACTGAGATTCACAAGAAAAAGCCACAATATAAACCAAACTGTCTTCTCTAGGCTCCACACAGAGACAGACTAAACACCAGTGTAAATAGAGCACTAAACCAATACAATCCAGACAAATGATGTTGTCATAATGTTAATTATAAGGTGATTATATGTTACAAACCCATTCAGTAATGTACACATTTTGATGGAAGCATCTTTAGTGGTGAGCATTTGTTGCTGTGACGATCTATGTTTCTTTGTGAAATAACAGAAATTCCCAGTGTTAAACTCGCATTTTTACCCCTTATTTCTATTCAGGATTGAGGGAAATTATGACAACCCATTAACAGAAAAAGTACACAAAAAATTGAAAACAAGTGCACATTATTCTTTTCTCAAAGAAAAGCAGTTTGTGACTAAATAAAATTTTTTTGATATTGGTTCAGTAAAGAATAACACTGCTATCCAATTTAAAATATCCAAAAACTGAACTGTATTAGAGAGAATGAAAGAGTAATTCCTCTTCAGGTGTTACTTGAGTCAGTAAAGCTAAATTAGTCTATAGTCTATTACAATTATCACTGAGTGACTATATTGGCTAGTCAAAAAAATATACATACATAACCCATATATATATATATATATATATATATATATATATATATATATATATATATATATATATATATATATATATATATATATATATATATATATATATATATCCTTCATGTTCGTTATATTGTCTCTCTCTTGTCATATATAAATATGAGAGAGGGAAAGATAGATCATAAAGGATGCATCACAGTGCACGTAAGCATTTGTTAAGGTTGTTCAGGTTAGTTAGTTGTTAAAGTTAGTTTATGCTTGGGTGGTACACAATCCCTTGTATGGACATTATTTCATCTTAAATTAGTGCGTGACAGGTTGTTATTACAGCAAAGTCTGTAGATTTGTGTCTATTGACTGGAGTCTTGTTTTACAATAAATAATGTATCACAATGAACTTGTAAAACCTGTCAAACAAAAGAAGAACCAACACCATCAACAACAGTTATATTCTACAACGACTGACCTGATTTACTGGTGTACCTGAATAAAAGAGAACTATTACTAACAATAGTACATCCACCGGTTTTCCTGTTATGACAAGTCAAATATCTGTCATGAGAGAGATTTATTACAGTCAGAGCAGGTTAACGGTGGGATAACCTGGCTTCATTTTCTTTTCTTTTTAGTTACTGTCAGGATACGTGATATGAAACGGTTGAGAAATCACCTACTGTTTCAAATGTTGAGCAAAAACCATAAATCAAGTCCGGGTCTCCGCGATTAAATAAACTTTAGATATTAGGACGCTTCACTTTTTTGACAGAGTAATAAACATTTACGAGCCAGTGGTTTTGTTCCAATATTACACAAACTATAGTATTCATGCTCTACAGGTGCTGCTCTCTCTCTCTCTCTCTCTCTCTCTCTCTCTCTCTCTCTCTCTCTCTCTCTCTCTCTCTCTCTCTCTCTCTCTCTCTCTCTATATATATATATTTATATATTTTAGAAGGTATTATCATCATATCCGTTGGCACAAATACAGTAAGTGAAACAACTTTATCTAGAGGAAGTCCAATGTCACTGTAAATCATCAACGATACAAACATCACTGTAACACATAAATGCACAGTGTAAGGAAAATCAAAACAGAACAGACAAAGGAAATATTGAAGATGGGTCATTTTTGGGGTTAAATTGTCATGTTGGAAAATAAAGATTTCCATCAGTCTTTGTGAAGTAAATACATTCAGAAGATGTTTGGTTGGTGCATAAAAGCATCAAAATGAACCTTATAAAAACCCAAACAGCCACTGGCGACCAAAATAATCTACTGATTTCACCTGTTTAATACAGTTAATCCTTTAATCCCATCAATATATGTAAAAACTTGGTGTAAAACGTAGTTATTCGTCTTTTCGTGGCTATCAGATGTGACCCATTTGGTCGTTCAGAAGCTCCGTAGTTACCATGGAAACACCATTATCTTCTACAACGTTGAAGGAGTTGAATTAATGAAGAATTCAGACCCAAATATATAATTTACAGTTTATGTAGACCGCAGGTAAATGTTTTAAAATGCATAATTCTCTTTTATTTTATCTAAATATCCCTCCTTCAAAGTCTAAACAATTCGTGGTGGCTAGAGGTCAAAGTTCAGTCAGTTGTAACCTTGCTTTTAAACTATATGTAACTGTGGAAAAGGATATGTACACTACACCATCTCACATTTGTTTAAACCAAATCGGTTGTCATTGTGAGTAGAACTGAATGCCATATTGCAAAAATGACACTAATGAAACTCTATAAAATTCTCATATTCATCCATTTAACTGAAAAATTCCACTGGTTCTAGTTTTTTTTTTTTATGACAGGAACATCACGGGTGTTGATTTGCAGGGTTTTATGAAAATGTGAAAAATGCATTAACCATCATAAAATTGCTTTTCTGCATGATTATTTATGTGAGAATAGTTTTTAGGGCCACAGGCTTGGAAACTGCAGTACTGCACTTTGGCCACTAGACCAATTTTGCTGTCAGCGGTTCGTCTTTACTCAGCTGCTGACAGCGAACTACTGATGCACTGCCAAATATTTTCGGGTGAAACTTGCACTGTAGGACATATTTCCAAGATATGTGAGGACAAGTATGTGATAGATGGAACAATTGGCGCAGCAAACAATGGAACAATCTGTACTGAACAGGACCGGACATATTCGTTAAACCTTTACCATTAATCACAGTGAGTGTCGTGACCTTTGTGACCCTGCAATGGAAACTGAAACACCATCCATGCTGTTTGTTCTTGTTTCAGATCTACTTGGTTTTACAGTATGTGATAATGAAGTGCAATAACACTGTACAACAAATACGATTCAGTCGGCTGTTTTCCAGAGGGAAGGCCTCCGCTAAGAACTACCATTTTAATCTCGACTGACCCCGCTCTTATTTTGAAGGCGTGGGCAAATTTACAGACGGCATCCTTGCCAATAGCATCTACCCCCTTTATTCTTATGCATACTTTGTTTTCATACTATCTTATAAATGTATTGAGACCAAACAGGATGTTGTGAATTTACGACATATCCAGTCGTAATGTCTGTAATTTGCGTGAATTACAGACTTTTGTTTATCACGTCCGAATGCACCACACAATAACACAGAGGTACGGGGGTAATTGCAAATTACCAGTGGTCCACAGATAATAGTTATCCCGTGCGAATAGGGCATTAGTCACAGTATCAGCCAAACTCTTAAAAAAAAAAACTGTGATTTATAGTCCAAAAAATACGGTACAGTGTAATTCATTGGAATATAATAGGACCATCGAGGGTGAAACTCAGACGTCTGACAAAAAACAGGCTGATAAGTCTGATAAAGATGCTCAGAAACTCTGGTTGCCCCCGACTGCTCCTCGTCCCCCATCAGAGACGAAGATGGTTATCAGCATGGATGTAGGCGGCGTGTTTTAACCATCTCCTGACAGGCGTGGAGCTGTAATGTGACTGCTCCAATCACGTCGCAGAGCCCAGCAGCTCTGTTGAAAGGCAGGAATGCCTCTGTGCAGTGTTAAGGTACAGCTGAGCCCCCAGCATGTTCTTTTAATGAAACTGATCTCCTGCCATGTGCCAATCAACACCTCAGGTTTCAGTCCAACTCATTTTGCACGAATATCACTGAAAAGTTATTGGTGAAACTCCAGATAGATTTGTAATGTTAGTGTATTCATTTGTTACTTTCACTTCAGTGCTTTCAGCCTGCCGAAACAAATCCCAATACTTCATTTCCTCTAATATTTTGTTCCAAGAAATGTTCATGAATTCATATATTAGTGCAGGGGTTTGAGGTTGTGAGCCTCCCCTAAAAGAACCAATGAAAAGCAGCTGTGCCCCCCCCCCCCCACCACCACATCTTAATAATTTTTTTTAATGTATTATTTCTTAAACATATTTATGTGAAAACTCTATATGTACTTAAATATCTTTTAACACACATTTTCACATCTTTGTGTGTATTTATCATTTTTTAAAACAAAGTGTATGTTTTTTAACACCTCTTTTAAGAGATCTTAAAGGTGTCATTCCGCTGAAAACCACTTTTCCACACTTCTTTTGGAATCTGATGGGTCACCCAGACTTACCAACACATGCTGCCTTTGAAAGTGGTTTGTCACCTCCACTGGCTACATACCGCATTCACAGAAAACAACAAGAAGAACGAGGGACCCAGAAAAAGCCGGTCCATCTGACATCAGATGGACTTTAGCGTCACCCATGTGGGGTTAAACCCATCCCTGGCAGCGAATCTGACCAGGATGGGGGGTGGGTAACACAAATTTCAACCAGGGTCCATTGGGGTCCTCCCCTCCTTCATGGGCCCCCCAAAAACACTGGACCCCATTCATTTGTCATGTTCAACCCCCCACACCCCTATCAGTGCCTCAGACATCTGGGTTCATGTCGTGTCATTGAGGGGTGATATTGGGTCCTGAATCCAGATCTGCTGAAACCACTGGTCTAAACGTTACATGTTCTTTGTCTTTGGGATATGTGTTGGAGGGTGGTGAGACCCTCATGGGACAGATTGGATGAAGATATCAGAATGAAAAATCATCAGGCTCTTTGAAACAGTTGACCACAAAAGGTACAGAGCTGTTTTGTCCTCTGGAAGAAGACGGACTATCAAGCAAGATGTAAAAACACAACCGTTCCTCTTTACTTTGATTCGAAAACTAGATTCTGTTACATCACGGGTGTCAAACATAAGGCCCGGGGGCCAAATGCGGCTCACCAAAGGGTCCGATCTGGCCCCCGGGATGAATGTGTGAAATGCAAAAATTACACTGAAGATAATTAATAATCAAGGAAGTTAAATCATTTTAGGTCAATTCAATCTAAAGAGAACTAGTAAAAGACTATCATAATGACCTAGAAATAATGGAAACAAACCTTAAACTGAATTTCCTTTCTGTTTTAGTGCAAATACGAAAAAAGACTAGCCTTTAAACATTTTTTTTTAATAAACTGAAATATTTGTGGAATTTTACCAATATTCAACCTGTTAATAAATGTGTATATTTGTAGATCTACTGTGATTTGTAAGTTGTGACGAACGTGTATAAATGATGAACTAAAGCATAATATTACTTTACAGGTTGTTCATGTTCTGTTCATGTACAGTTTATAGATATAGACAATTTTATTGGAGAATTTAGCTTTTTTTTTTTTACTTAAACACAGAAATCTTTGGCGTTGACATTATTTAATACATTTTTATCAAATTATTTATATTATTTTACAGAAGCGGCCCACTTTATACCGTATTAGGCTGAATGTGGCCCCTGAAATAAAATGAGTTAGACACCCCTGTGTTACATGAAAGGCCTCACGGTGCCTGGTTTCATAAATATTTGTGTACAGACGCTGGGGTCTGACCTGCTGTTCCTTGCTTTTCCTCTGAAGTCCGATGTTGAGTGTTTCTTCTGCCTCCAGCTTAGAACTGGTGCTATTGATCTCCAGGTCTTTCCTATGAAGAAAATGAGTTTAAAAACAAAATGAAGGAAATTTAAACTACAGTAAGTGAAACTCAACTGTTTATTATTGACTTTCATATTTTTTAATCTCGTTAATATGAAGGATAACCAGCAGCGGTCGAACCAAAAACATGACATTAATGATTCGTAATTGTAATGAAACACTTTCTCTCTCTTTTTAGCTATGACCAGACAAGCTTATGCTAAAATGGAATGATTACAGACTATCAGTTTGATTGTACAGAGAGTTTCTCCCATCTGAAGGACTCTGGTTTAGAGCAGCTCTGAATATAAAGTGCCATGAGATCACTTTTGTTATGATGAGACTAAAAAAAAATCAATAAATGTGAATGAATGTGGAAAAAAATAAAAATGTGGATTACATAAGTTCCCATCAATCAGACTGTGGAATGTTATCAGAAGGATGAAAAAAGAATAATAACTTGTTCTGCTCATCATTCAACACTGCGATATTAACAGCTGCATTTTTGTCCTTTCTTCACATTAGGTCATATGAGTTCCTGATGTCAGAATTTAATCAGATATTTGATTCAATTTCCAATTTTACAGCTCAACTCTTTCCACCTCTGTAGACATTATCTGACATGATGTCTTATTATTAGGCATTTATTAAAATCTACCTCACACGTTTTTAGACTGAGGCCAATTAAAAAAGTGATGGTCAATTTTCCGCTGAGTTGATGTGATTGACAGGTTTCATCTTAATATTAACTGTTTGACCCAACACGGCACCTCAGCAACGAAGCGTGTCGCATTTTAATATGGTGATCATGGCGGATGAAGATCATGCAAATACAAAACGCCAAGGAAAACAAGTAAAATGTGTCTGTGTTTTCTTGTCTTCAGTCAACTGTTGCTTCAAGCTACAGCGTAATGAATGATTCCATTTGCACTCATGTGACTGAGGACAGATAGAAACATGTTGGGATGTAAGTGAGAGCCTGAGGGGGCGTGAACCTCAACGTGGAAAGAACTGGACGGTAGAGCTGAGAGGTTACATCTCAACGCCTCCGGGCTTTTCTTTTTTTTTCTGCCACCGGACACGAGCATCAAATCAAAATGTCAAGAAATCCTTTGAGTCATCACAGGCGACCTCCATCCACAGAAACAACCAGACACTGCAAAAAGGATTATATTCTTAAACATAACCAGGGTGACTTATATTAACCCTTACAGCGCTAGAACTCTTTCCGTGGCAACTTTATTGCTTAATTAAATTAATATCTGCATTGTTTTAGTGAAAATAAAGGTTTTCCCTATATTTAATTTACTGAGTGTGCGCATGAATTCAGAATAAATTCAAAGGATAATAAAAAACAAAACAACAAAAAACAAAAAAGTCTGAAGAAAATATGACTGAATATAAGAACTTGTCAAATGACACAGTTTTTCTGGTGATTCAATGTGGGAACGTTTTCATACATCATAACTAATGACATTGAAAAGATGAGACTTTATTTTCTCAGTGAAAAGCAGGGATTTTCCTATATTATATTATATTATATTATATTACTTTAGTTTAGTTTAGATTGGATCATATTAGATTACATTACATTTGACTTTATTGATCCTAGAACAGAGAAATTCAATAATCATGGCAGCAGCAAGAATAATGCACGAGAAAAAAAGTGTCCATACATCAGAATACTGCAAACAAAAAACCCCCCAAAAACAAGATACTGCAAAATCAAACAATAAAATACAATATATATAATCATCATTTCCAGATCTGCCCATTACCAACCTACTCTGTAAATTTCAACAGGATATGTCCATAACTTTTTGAGTTTTCTTGCTAACTAACAGACAGACAAAAACATAACGTCTTTGGCAGACCTCTCATCCGGAGGGGGGGTGCTTTGGCGGATGTTTGCGCTCTCAGAATCCTTTTCTACTTTTATCTCTTTTTGTTCATTGTACTTAGTTCTTATTACTTTATTACTTTTTATTTATTTTTCATTGATTTTACTGCTTATATTTGTGCATTTCTGTAATCCACCTATCTATCTATCTATCCATCCATCCATCCATCCATCCATCCATCCATCCATCCATCCATCCATCCATCCATCCATCCATCCATCCATCCATCTATCCATCTATCCATCTATCTATCTATCTATCTATCTATCTATCCATCCATCCACCCACCCACCCACCCACCCACCCACCCACCCATCCATCCATCCATCCATCCATCTATCAAAGCAGACATCTGTGACTGACCTTTTGATGAGGTCTTCCAGGCTGGTCCTCATCTTCTCCATCTCCCCCAGACTCTCCTGAGTAGATCGTGTGTCGCCCTCCAGTTTCCTGCGACTCTTCTCCAGTTCGCCGCGCTGATGCCGCTCCTTCTCCAGCTGATACTGAAGCTGAACACCAGCACAAGAAACAGAGGATATTAAATACCAGCTCCAGTCCAGTATTGTCTTTTCTATAACTGCCAGTTACTTGTTATTTTGTGCCAATAATCAATAACTCTTAAGGCCATTTATTACAAAATGACCTTTTTTTGGACATAAAATTACATGTATTCTGTTTTTTTCCTTGATTTTTCCAAGGACTATTGGCTGACAGGCTTACAATTAGGTCAAATAACCCAAGTTTCCATTTCTCATATTACTGTGTTAGTCTGCTGGTTTATTTTTAATGTTACTTGCATTAAATGTAGAGTGAAGATGTTATTTTTAAGGACTTCAGTCACTCGTTCATGCATGATAATGTCATCATCTGATACTAATAATGACTAATAATTTTAATTTACAGTTTTATTTCAGATTTTTTTGCCATATATCTCTGGATGATTTCCGGTCCATGTACTCTGTTGGGAATTTTAATTACTAACTGACTCACAGCCACTACAAAACTGGTTGCACTTAATATATTTATTGCTTTTTAAATTGTATTTTTAAATAGCACTTTAATTGTCCTTGACCTGCGTTAGCACAACGGACGTGATTTAGCAGCTACGCTAACTCCGGCATATTTACATTGATGCTTTTGGCTAATATGTTGATCAATGTGCAATGTCCTAATCAAATAAATAAATGAATATATAAGTGTATATCTAGTTTTAATGTAAAAGAATGCAGAAAACAAGATAGTATTTGAATAAATGAGGTATGATACTGACGATCATGATTAGGAGACATTATCACATCTATTAAATACTACATTGGTGGTAAATATCTAAAGTGCATATACATGTAAATATCACAGTTTATATTAAAAATGGTTAATTATGTAAATCTGACTAAGAATAAGTGAATGGTTTGTATGGATGGTTTGTGGTATGGGAAAATATACAAAAAAAATTATTCACAAAGAAAAATAACTGAAGATGATTTAAATATTAGTTTGTAAAAAAGGTCTGAAGCTTATAAGTTATACTTCTTTCACTCCTTTTTGAGCACCAAAAAACTTTATTTGACTGTGACTTATGATTCTTTGTTATCTGATGATATTATGCGCTCGAAATAAAGGTTAAATAAGTATTTTTTTGTTTGACAATTAAAGGCATTATCAACCAATAATGACAAAAAATATACAGTGTAGTAATAGTGCTCTGAACAGATGCATGTTTCTCATTTTCCATTGTGTCACTGAATATTATGCCTAAAAAAATCTTAAATCAAG
The DNA here is from genome assembly GCA_020466265.1 of Siphamia tubifer. Taxonomy (NCBI): domain Eukaryota; kingdom Metazoa; phylum Chordata; class Actinopteri; order Kurtiformes; family Apogonidae; genus Siphamia; species Siphamia tubifer. The sequence continues at coordinate 34,191,247 of CM035801.1, read as the reverse complement.
CTAAGGTACAAATAAAATTGAAAACATGAGAATTAAAAAAAAAAAAAGAAAAGAAAAAAAATACAATTATGCAGAAAAAATTAAGAAAAACATACTGATCTGAAATATCAAATGACTTTTAAACTGGTAATCATTTAAATACATGAAAATAATTCTGGTATAATGTCGTGCTTTCTCAGTTTTTCCAGATGTGACCCATTTGTTCAGAGCGCTGTCATGATCTGAAACACTGATTCATCGGTAAAACCCATGTAATTTGACAAATGACAGTAATATAAACCCTTTTTGTGTTCAGGAAATGATATATTTTGCTGAAAAAGTCACTTCTTCTTCTTCACTTTTTCCTGATTTAATATAGTGACCACCAAATTTACACTGAGCTAGTATGAACATGCACATAATCAGTAAATTAAATACAGGAAAATCACTGCGTTTCACTGAAAAATGCAAAACCTAGAGGAAAATATTATAATAAATGGTTATAAATCACTTAGGAAAAGCTAAGTTGTACATTAGTGAATTGCTATGAAGTTACGCTTTCCTCTTGTTATGTTACTGGTGGATACACTCAATAACATTCATTTTCTTTATCTGCCTTTACTTTTGTTTAAATGGTATTAGTTCAATCCAACTGTTTTAGTTGAACTGATCTTTAGGTCAATGTATTGACCATGAACCCTGAAATAAGTAGGGCAATATTTTGGATATCTGATACTCCATTTCACAACAACCAACATTTGTTGTTGCAGCCACTGGCCCCAGTTTTCATAGACATTCTGCCCCTCTTTTTTTTTACAAAGCTCTTGAATATTTTTAATATAAATAGACGTCATCTCATACTGTTCACGTTCAAATTCCTCAATAATTCTCTTCCAACCACATTTGACTGACTTCTCAATTTAAATTCACAGTTTCATAATTACAAAACTAGACAAAGTGTCCATTTACATATTCCCTTTGTTACAACATCCATGGCCCAAACCAGTGTAAGATACAAATTGGAATAACTGAACTAAAAAGTTTCACATGAATAATTAGCTTTAAACGCAACATCAAAAATCACTGACTTCTCTTCTCCACCCCCACTTGACTTATTATATTAGGTTAAGTTCACATTAAGTTAGGTTTAATACTTTAGGTTAAGTTATTATATTAAGTTCTAAGTCCTATTAGTTCATTGTATTGTCATTATTTTATGTTATGAGTTCGCATCTTTGTTGTCATATAAATAACAAATTATATTTCCCTTTATTTGTGTTGCTATTATTATCATTAATTGTAATGGAGGTGGACTCCAACAAGCCTTATGGCTTTATTCCAGCCTCCAGCACATTTATTATGTATAGGTCATTTACTTTCTATAGTCTGTTTTATTTATGAATGTGCTATGTGTATGTATATATATATATTTTTTTTTTCTTCTTTTGTTTACTTATCAATCTTTTGTATATCATTATTTATGTTTTGTTGCTTGATTTGTATTGATTTTATTGTCTTTTATATATGCGGATAAAACAAGCAAACAAACAATTCTCACATTTGCTTCATGAGCGCAAGTTTCTCCGTTTAGGAAATACATGAATACTAGAAATGTTTAACTTTTAAAAAATTTTCTTAATTTATAAAATTTTACTTAAATGTTTGAAACATTACAGAAAACAAACATGGGTTTCTGTGATGAGTCAAAACAAATGACAGTGTAGTGATGGCATAATAGGAAACATGTACACAAAAAGGATAGGATGAGGAATGTAAAAACATTTAAAAATATGAATAAATTAGGGGGAAAAAGCCCTTCAGCCAGATGTTTCTGTCTATATGGTATTTAAATGTGTCCAATGAGACCCGCTCCTTAAGTTTCAGGTCATGTTATAATTGATTCCAACCGGAGGGAGCAGTGTGTGTGTGTGTGTTTTTTTTTTCCCATTTCAGTGCAGATTTAGAACAGACTAAATCCCGAGGCCACAGACTGGAACTACTTGTAGTTTTTTGACAGATGTAGTTTTGAAGATGCAGTGGAAGCAGACACAGGTCAGTGGTTCTGTCTGTATCCAAACAAGGCAGACCATCCCAAATTTAACCCTTTCATGCATTAGAAAAGAATAGAATAGAATAGAGTACAGTGGTACAGTACTACTTACGAAAGACCCAGCTAACGAATAATGCAGGTAACGAAAAACCTTTACCTTAATTTCTCTTCTTTGAACATGAAAGAAAATTCTATTTACGAAAGGAAACCGAAACCCCTGAGACATAAATGAAATGTACATTACTGTACGTAATGGACATAGCATCTCATTGGCAATGAGGGAGCTACCCATGATGCTTTTCATGAGCCTTTGACCCTCATTCATCACAGAGTTCTAACTATACACATGTAAAGGAGTAAAGGACAGAGCCACCGCTGCCCCATGAGCCCCCCCCCCCCCCCCCCCCCCCGCACCACCAACAGAAGTGAAACAAACAGGAGACGACAAAAAAAAAAAAGGAGGCAGCCATCACTTCACCAACACATCTACATAATCAGCGAATTAAATACAAGAAAAAGCATGGGTTTCAATGAAACAATACAAAAGACAAAGGATAATATTAGAATAAATGAAGATAAACCACTTAAGATAGATTAGGTAGAGAGAAAAATTAATTTAGAAACTGATGCAAAAGTAGAAGTGGGTTAAGATTAATTAATAAACACAATTGCATCACATGATTACACACTCACATCCTCAGCTTGCATTTGCAGCTTGGTTTTTTCTTTGGTCAGTAGATTCACCTTCTCCTCCTCGCTCTGTAAGTCCTCGATGGCCTGCTGTTGGGTTAAAACAAGACGTCTTAGTCTGAGCTGCATGTGTCATTAAATCACCAATGCTGTGTTGTACTAGTGCACATCTGTCAGCCACATTGAGACTTGGAAGACAGGAGTTGTTTGGTTGCAAAGAAAATGTCAAAAGTCATTGGCGTTTCAATAGATCAGAGCTTTTCTCTCCGTCTTTCCATCAACAGGGAACAAAAGCACCGGGACATCAAACTAAAACACAGCGACTCTGCGATTAAACGCACTCCAACAGATGTAAGAACTTCTCATGACCCATCTTTTTTCTTTTTTTTTTTTTCTCCATAAACATCTCTTTGCATCTGAGACAAAACTGATCATTTAAGACATGTTCAACAAACAGTAGGAAGATAATGAGTCCTGATGCATAAATAGTTCCCACAGATTACACCGCTGCTACCGTTAGTCGAAGCATCTGGGAGGAATTAACAAACGGGGCCCGAGATAGCAGCGATGAGGCAGTCAGAGGTTAAGATTTCTGTAGATTTCAAAGCATCTGCACTACATTTTTACTTAGTAAATGCTGTGTGAGTCTGACGGGGAGCACATTTATCATGAGTGCCACTTTTGGCAGGTCCATAAGCCATATGGTTCTGCTTATCTGAAGCGATTTTTCATTCCCTGTCAAGCTGCGAGTTAAGTATCTCGCTTATATGTAAGACAACCCTATCAATTACACTAATAAACAATCACATGTAACGTACGTCTAAGTAAGGGTGTCGTTTACACAGTTTTTACTGAGCCTGACGTAAATCTTTATTATAGCTGACTTTGGGGAGTATGTTATGTTAGCATCTTAAAACTGATGCTACAGAGACAACGCATCTAATCTGGTGAGTAATCATTTAAAGATTTAATAAGATTTGAACTATGTGAAGGTGTGTCACATATATTTTCTGCTCAGAACCATTTTTTAAATCCAAATATATCATTACTATACATGTACTCTACTTAAATAGTTTTTTTTGTCTTTATACTTACAACACCTTACATGTTTACAGAAATAACCATCTTGTATGACATTTAGCAACTGTGCAAACATTAGCTAGCCCCAACTCCTTAGTATAAATTCTAGCTTTAATTAATAATTTCATCCACCTGCACTGCTTTTAATCTTCACATATAAAGTGATAAAATGACTGGGACACAGTTCAAACTAAGTAGACACTTAGCTAAAAAATTTGCAAGCTAACACAGCATGACAGTTGTCTTTACAATGTGTATAAAATTTAAAAAAGAACGCATAATTTACCTCAAATACATTAAGAAATGTAATGTATAGATGAACACTTTCAAACTTTACCATGCACTTTGTCAACAACATAACTAAATTGCACCATCAATTTTTTATCACATTTAGCCAAAACTTAGCAAGCTAGCACTTACAGCATGGCAGGTGTCTTTAGAATGCAAATGTTAATTGTTGAAAAATAAAAAAAATAAAATAAAACCTTGAAAACTGAGTTACTGTGTAGATGATGTGTTTTATTGGGTCATGGTACTCGTTTTAGTGGGTATGGACAGGACATTTAGGAACAATTCAAAAGTCATAAATAGGAGATTTAAAAAAAAATCCCAAAAAACCCATAATTACGAGACAAAAAGTGAAAATTACAAGATAACAAGTCAAAATTCTGAGGAAAAATTCTGAATTATGAGATAAAAAGTCGCAATTTCTGATTTGCAACTCATTTTCCATACTATCACATTTGTCTAGTCTGAAAATGTAAAGAGTATAAAGTACAGATATTTATACATAAATGTAGGGAGTGAATGTATAATGACAAATAAAATACTTTACCTTTTTACCTTATAAAAGTAAAAAGTTGCCAGAAAAATAAATACTCAATTAAAGTACAGATACCTAAAATCTCTACTTAAGTACAGTAAAGGAAGTACTTCTACTTAAGTTACTTCCACCTCTGGTTTTACTCCACACCATGAGCGCCGTGTACGACACAAAATGGCTTCCAAATAACTAAGCACAACCAGAATTCATCCAAAAACATTGTATGTCGCTCTGGATTATAAGGTACAGTGCCATTTTTTGAGAAAATTAAAGTGTTTTTTAAGTGCACTTTATAGTCTGGAAAATATGGTAATTGGTTGGAATCGGGGTTTGAACGACTTTTTAAGGAATATAGTAAAAAATAATCGAAGAAAACATCCCCACCTTTAAGGGACAGTTCCTGTTAAATTGCTCTCTAGTGCTCTACCACAGTATTGCATAGTGTTACCCTTTCATGAACCTTCACTGTAGATTCTGCCATCTCACCTGGCTGAACTCCACCAGATGTTCCCTTTCTTCGTGGAGCTTCTGCACCGCTTCGTCTTTTTGGGAAAGCTGCTCGGACAGTCTTCTCACCTCACTGGCGCACGACTTCAGACACAGAAGGGGGAAAAAATGAGAGTCTTTTAAGTAGTGAAATCTTGTAATACACATGGAAGATTTCAATCTAGTCGTCTTTCTTCTACAGTTATTAATGTTTTCCTCTCTGGCATGAGGCCACGGTGGCTTGTGAAAACAGCAGCTTCGATCTACGCGCTGCATCGTAAAACAATTATCTCCCTTCACGACAGAAACAGATGTCATTATTTTTTGCCCCTTTCACATGGACATCAAAGCTTTCTATCTGCATGATGAATCCATGCTTCCATTGAACACATAGAGGAATACTGCCAGTACAGTTAGAAAAGGGGCGGTAAATATGACAAAAATCAAAACCGTGCATGAATTCCTCTGAAAACTTTGGCTTCCTTGGATCAATCCCATCATGTCCACCTACAATGAATGTTATGACAAAATACTAAAAACATCACACATGGCCATGGATTTTTTTCAAAGCCTTGTGTCAACTCTCCCATCAAACAGGTCCAGTCTTGTTGCGTCCTCTATCCCAGAGTCATCTTACTGTTCTATCGTACAGTATTACCACACAGGAAAATAATGGAAGCCAAGAAAAACTTTGTACAACTACATGATGTGTCTTAAAATCATGACCCAGAACAATTTAATTAAGTTTGAAGAGCTTAAATCACCACCGTCCTGCAACTCTGGAAAGTCTTTATCACACGCAGTGTTGTGAGTAAAGTACATTCTTGTGGCATTCCTGAGCAAAGATAGCATCTTAATCCTTTAATACTCCTCAGTGAGGTAGATAAAGGGGTTTGCAAGGGGCTGTAATGGAGATGTCAAGGCAGCCTCCTCTTAACGGCGTCTACGGTGAAGCGACGGTGCTTCAATGACCGAGGAAAAACGTATCTACTTGGGAGTGTCAGGAGGCGGGTTTCCATCCAAATACGCCACAAATTTTTAACATGTTTTATATTACGTGCATTTCCATCCAATACTGTTACGTGACTATTAAGAGTTAGCTCCACTTTATCATTTTCATCATCATCCTGGGTTAAAACTTTGCCCATAAGATGTAATGAATGAACGTTTTATTATTATGTATATTATTTAATCTAACATAACATAAATGCAAACATGCATTTTAGCCAAATAAATGAGATGGGCTCAAAGAGTAGAATAAATTAATATTGGAACTGCTGGCTATTTTAACATTTTAATAGCCTTATTTTCTGATCCTTGCACGTACAGTAGATGACATTATTTTAATAGCACCTATATATACAGCTCCCACATTAATGCACCTCGACTTGTCATACATCAAACTCATCTTTCCAAATATATAAACTATTCTGATACATACACAAAAGGTCAAATGTGACTTCTCTTATTTTAAAGGTTGTTATTTGATCAATTATCTATTGATCTGAGCAAATGTGGCATAATTTTCCTCGTAACACTCCAGCAAACATAATCCAGTAAAGTATTTAAAGTAAAATAAAGTATAATATGGTCAAGTATTTGGCTCCAAAACATATGTCAGATCCAAAAAGACACAGAAACTGCAGGTATATTTGTCAAACCTCAGATCTTTTTTCGATTTTGGACAAAATATTTTATTTGCTAAATTATGTGTATTTGAAAAATTCAACAATTATTCCTTATATCCACTTTGGAAAAATGGATAATTCCACAAATTTCCTCATTGTAATTCAAATAACCATAAAAAAAAATGCTCGAAAACTGACATTTTCACAAGTAAAACTCTCAACTTTGAACTACAAATTGCCAAGACATTGGTTTGTTAGTAAATGCTGTGTTTCAGTCCATACTAACTACAGCTTTATACACCCTGGTTATCACAAAAAAATTAAAGCGAAGGGGGAAAAACATCTAAATTTAATTTCTTTTTACATGTCAAATAAATAGCAAAAGCGAGTGGGTTTTTTTGTCCAAACTACAGGGTGTTACCTTTACAAAGAGCCCATTCTTTTATGTGTTCTCAAAACGGTTGAAGAACAGCTGGAATTTTAACTTGAAGGGGTACTTTTCAGGGATTTTAAGCAAAATCACTCCAGAATGAGAAGAAGTTAACTGCTTAATGAACTGTTAATTTGCTAATGGTTCAGATTTGATGTCTCTAAAACACAGACCGTATGTAGGTATGTTTTTAATAAAATGGAGGCAATGGAATCTCCATTCTCCTAGAGTTGTGTGAGTTAGTTGACTTTTTGAACCGGCTGTGAATCCCAGCTCTAGGACGTAACATCTTGTCAGGGGGAGTCCTTCTCCTCCCACTCCATCATAAGATGTGGATCCCAAGGTAATTTATTACCTGTTTATCTTGTTCAGCTGCTGTGAGGGCGCTCTCCAGTTCGTCCAGGTCTCGTCTCAGGCTGCTGCACTCGGCCTCCAGCCTGTCCCTGTGCAGGGCCAGCTGGGCGGAGCAGGACTCCTCCTCCTCCAAACGCTCCGACAGGCCGGAAAGCTGCCGCTCCAGCTCACGACGGGCCTTGTCCAGTTGGACACAGCGCTGCTCTGACACCTGGGTGCTCTCCTGCTCCTGAAAGTCCACAAACACCAAGAAATGAAGATGCGCAGGTACACGTAAAGACCCAGTGCTACTTTTGGGGTCGTTCCTTCTCAACTTAAAGTTTTTAACTATGTTATCATCATTTATTACAATAACATCATCCACTGTATATTGCATTTTTTTCAGTGAAAATCAGGTATTGAATTTACTGGCCATGTTGATTTTTATAATAAAGTTCAAATTAAAGTTTCAATTTCAATTCAATTTTATTTATAAAGCCCCAAATCACAACAAAGTCGTCTCATAGGGCTTTACAGAAACACAATCAACTACAGAAATATATGAAATGTCCCAAGCATCTCCTGTCCTTAGACCCTCCTAGTCACCTAGTCCTAGTTGATGATTATACACTATTAAAAACTGAGAAAACTGAAGAAAAAGTTACTTTTAGACCAAAAAATATCAGCCATGTCCATTGATCCAACTTCCTGGGTTTTATTGGTGAATCAATGTTGTAGTAGAGGATGACAGTGTTTCCATGGTAACTATAGAGCCTCTGAATGTCCACATGGGTCATATCTGATGACCATGAAAAGATGCTAAAGTGTATTTTACACCAGTTATTTACATGTATCGATAGTATCAACAGGTATTAACAGTTTAGATCAGGGGTGTCAAACTCATTTTAATTCAAGGACCATATTCAGCCTAAAATGGTATAAAGTGAGCCAGACCAGTAAAATAATAGAAATAATAGGTTAAAAACATATAAATAATGTCACCTACAAAGTTTTCTCTATGTTTTTGAGCAAAAATAGTAAAATTCTATCATGAAAATCTTTACATCCACAAACTGTACTTGAACATAACATGAACAAATATTAACAACCTGAAAATTCTTAAGAACAATAAGTGCATTATTAACAATATTGCACTTTAGTTTATCATTTATATACACGCGCATCACAACTTAAAGATAACAGTGGATTTACAAATACACACATTTAGTCACATTCACAATATTGGAAAAATTCCACATACATTTCAGGTTATTCACATCAGGCTAGTTTTTTTTATTTATTTGTTTCTTTATTTATTTATTGCCATTTTCTTAACACTAAAACAAAGAAGAAAATGTGTGTTTTTTAAATAATTGTTTATTATGATTATGGTCTGATCCATTTTTAGATTGAATTGATGTCAACTCATTTTAACTTCCTTACTTATTAATATCTTTTGTGTAATTTTTGCATTTCACAAATTCATCCCAGGGGCCAGATTGGACCCATTGACGGGACAATTTCGGCGCATGTTTGACACCTCTAGTTTAGATGGTTTTGGTCGACGGTGTATATTTGAGTCTTTATGGGTTTAACTCTTCATTGGCCCTTTCTGAAGCACAGATAACTGTTACTGAGAGTTAGTATAAGCCTAAAACTAACACTAATCTAATAAAACAGGACCATTTTAAGACGCTGTTTACACTGTGAATTCTTAGTTGGCACCTGAACAAGAAACATGTGCACGTGTTTTGAAAAGTGATTCTCTGAATCCTTTAAAAGTCATGGTGCGTTATACACAGTTGTGTGATGATTTATCGAGATTACATAAGATTCACCTTTTGAAGTAAATGGTAGTTATTGTTGTACATTTAATTTTGTAAAGATGTTAAATGTAAATATTACCAAGTGCATTTTCTTATTTCTAACTAAAATATCTCATCACACTTAAAAGAAGCTAAAAAGTAACTTTTCTGTGAGATGTAATGATCTTGATAATCTCATTTCATGAAATCTGAGATAATTTTCACTTGTTCTATTGGCAAATTTTAAAAAACAAAAACAACAAATAATCAACCTTTACTCTATCTATCTATCTATCTATCTATCTATCTATGATCCAGATGAGTCAGATAAAAGGGTTAATATTGATCCATGTCTGTCTTGTTTACATCTCCTACTGATTGATCTGAGACAAAACTAAAACATTCTCACATTCTATTTTGTGGAGCTAACTGTCATTGTGATTTACACTCACTTTGACCGTTGGGTCATTTTGACCAAAAGAATATCTTTGTACCTTTATTTTGTACAGCTGACATGGAAATGTTCATAATTGTTTTCTAATGTTCTGGTCAATATAGGAAAAATGTCATTTAGGACATTTTTTGTTTGTTTTTAACACAGTGGCGGGTCATTTTGACCCAAGGACAACAGGAGGGTTAAAAGGATTAACTTTTTTTTCATCATTATTTTTGTAGTTTTCTCAGTTCTACTGCAAATGAGGCCTTCACATTAAAGATTAAATTCAGAATAAATAAATAATTTCTTCTGTTGTTGATTCAAATCAACATAGTGGTCAATGTTTTACAGTCATTTAACAAATATTTACTAGTTTCTCGATATGAAAATATATTCGATTAAATTTAATACAGATGAATTTGCCTGTGGAATATTTTCCCACCAATGTGCAATTATGTGCATTTATTCACCTGAACACGTCACGTACATTCATCAATTAGTTAATTACAGTATATAAATGTATCTTAGCATGCCTATACAGAATACTACCGTTGAATCCAGCTTTCAACTCTGTCTCTATGAGGAGATTAACTAGCTAAATGTTTCAATAAAGAACATTTTCTGCTCTACTGGGTTGACCTCAGAGGGGTCAGAAAAGCAAGAGATTTACCAAAAGCTAAAGGATCAAAAGATCATAATTAGCTGAATAAAAGCCCTGAAGCAAAGATTAAAACATCATGGTCATGCAAAGAGACTCTTACCGCAGATTATGCCAACAAGATGGAACGTATCCTCCCTTAAATCAGCAGAAACTTTCCCTTTGTTACTTTGTCCTTTCCTTAATATAGTAGCACTGTAAAGACAACAGAGTGACGTAGACCGCTGACCTGATAGGCAAGTTCTACCAAACACCACATTAGTCAACAGTCATCCATAACAGGACTGAAAAGACCTGATTGTAAGAGTCTGCTCTGGTTACTGTTACTTCCTTATGGACCAGTCATCATAGGCAAAGCATTTGGAATGAGCGAATAGCATACCCACATATCTGGGCATTGGTAAAATGATCAGACGACCACATTTCCATCTGAATTTGTTTCCATAAAAGTACTTGGTTTGCGCATTCCCCCTCACTTTTTTGCAGTTGCCCTCACACTATTTTGTTCCCTGTCATTCTCTGTTTGCACACTTCTATATTGTGAATGAACAGGTGTCAGCAGATATAAATAGAGGACGACATAAGTCACAGTTTGGCGCACAAAGAGCATGTAAAAACATGCGGACATCTGTACACATATAACTCTTTCACACACAAATGTACACAAGTTGATGCTATGGAAGTGTTTAGTGTTTGTCAAGAAAATATTCCAAGTTCACCTACAACGTTAAGAACCAAAAGTTCATTTTATTTATATATCCTAGCAGAATTCCAGGGGTTTCTTTGGGCAATTTTTCAGAAAATATGAATGATAATACAAAAAATACTCTTTCACTTGTGACTAGTGTACAATAAAAATCGAAATTTTACCAAGCAATTTTGTAATTTTTAATTAAAATATCTCTTCACGCTTAAACTAGGACATAGTCACCTAAAAATAACATTTCAGTGCTATATTAACAACTAATTTTTAGACAATAGATCTTGAAAATCTTAACCAAGAAAAAAAAAATCAGCCAACTTGTGACGCATTAGCATTTTAGCATTTATGGTTTGTCATCTGGCCAACAGGTTAATGACATTGTGTTTAGAGTGTAAATGGTGTTTTTAGCAATCTACAAAGTACATTTCACAAAGCTGCCTTAGGTTTTCCATGTTTGTTTGATAAGCCCAATGATGCGTGCTAGGATTAACAGGTACTGTATGCCAACAGATCTTACTCTATTGTTGCCAGGGAGTCTTCTCATTGTGTTGACAGAACTAAATCAGGCTGTCATACTTGTTGATGGGTCATTTTGTCCTCAGCTTGAGGATAAGGAGCTCACAATTTCGTACTTCACTGACATTTTGGACAAAAAGGTTTTGGCTGTTGGTTTTCATTTTCACACAGACTTTGGTTTGGCTCTGTGACCACCTGCCAGATTAATAGTAAAGCAACAATATCCCCTCATTCTGGCGTTGTACCTGCACATTCCTGTCTTGAGCAGGCTATGGAAAATGGGCAAAATCCTGGCACTATCGTTGTACATCTGTGATCAAGCAAACAGTTGTTTTTTCAAGAAGGTACACAAAACTATAACTTGACGAGAAAAGAAAACGATGAATTGACTTGTCGAGAAGATATTAATTGTTGTTTTGACATTGCGTGCAAACAAGACATGATCTGTTCTTTAAAAAAAAAAAAAAAAAAAAAAAGGGAGGGGGAAATGAGCTGGCCTCCATACCCCGATAAAGAAGAGAGAAAAACATGAGTAAGCAGTACTGGCATTACTAAACATGTCACCACAGTTTTAGTGTTGGGTGAGATCTGCAGGAAAGCCTGGATGATCACCTGTTATTCTGGAATAAGGGATCTGATTCAGATTTCTTGAAGGCTGTTCTTTAGCAACTGTTCCATGGTTTACAGAAATAACAGTTTAGAATTTTCTTTGGAACATTCCCTCCCTTTCTGTCCATGGGTTTTACTGATGATTTCGTGACGTAGGAAATTACTACAGAGCCTCTGAACGTTCAAATGGGAATGAAAACACCAATTATTTGCATGTATTGATAGGATTACTGGATCAACAGGTATTAAACAGTTGCATTAGTAGATGGTTTAGGTCAGTGGTGGATGTCTGGGTCTTTAGGGGTAAACATTTACAAGTTATTTCAGCCAATGGGCAGAATTAGTCAGATATAAAACACAGACATCATTATAAATCACAAAATGCATTTAACAATTTTACACTCCAACACCAGTTACCCACAGCTGCTAATCTCTGCTCCAGTGTAGTACTATAGCCATCCCAGTCAAGGTCTTCTGGTTCTGGTTCAGGTCCAGGTCCAGGATCTACATGGTTCCCATTAGCTTCCTCAGAGTCATCGGAGAGGGAGTGGCACCGCTGATGGCGTCTCACAGACATCATCTCAGTGGCGGTTCTCACAGTTCACACCTCACCTGTACGGGAATGTACCAACTTGTCCGCCTCTTTTCTAAAGGTTTTCTTCTCTGATGCAACCAGGCTCATTCACTGTTGATCTCTAAAGTTGCTTGGCGTGCAGTTGCTCTTCTTGTTCCAGGTGGGTTTAGCAGCAGTAACAGTCATAAATCCGTCCTCTGCCAGCGTTCCTCTCTTGTTGCACGTTTGCACCCACCTCTGTTCACCTTTTTTTGCCTTCTACGCACCACTTAATCCGTCAGCCACTTGCTTTGTTAGCTTTCCCCCCCTTGCTCTTGCCCTTTTCTTTCTTCTTAATCATCCATTCATCTACATTTTTGAGGGTGTGCGAGTAAACGCTGCTGAAATCTACAAACTTCCTCTCTTGCCCACAGCCAGCTACACAACTGCTCCCAGTAACTCGATGCTAGTAGCCAGCACTCGGTCCAGTCTTAAATTGCATTTTAACATGACCACTAGCGCTCTTGTCTTCAGTCCCTGCTGTAGTCTCCTCCCCCTGCAACAGGTGTCTCTCCCCACTTTCAGGGGATCCAAAGGTGTCCCAAAGGGATGGCGGTTGGTATTGGATGTCAGGTCAGAAGAAAAGCTTTTAACTTTGTGCTGTTCTGCCACAGAAACACAGCTCTGAGCTGTTGCATCAAAGCCATACCACAGACAAGAAACAAGAGCAGTATTCCAGTCAAAAATGCCTTTTCTCCTCTCCGTCTACATTGTAATTGACATAAATGTTTTGTGCGCCCACGCCCACATTGTCCCCCACAATGCCACAGCATTCATTTTAGTCAGAACAACGGGGCATATTGTTCTTTAGGTTCAAGTGTGGATGTTTTTCTTGAATGAAACTACCGAAAACCAACAAAGATCAGACTATCAGGTGTGAACATCAAGCTAGGATGTGTGATGAAATAGTGATTAAGATGAAACCACAATAATGTAAGGGAACCTAGAATTATGTGACACAGGAAAATATATAAAAATATTAGATTATTCAGCATGAATATTTTTTTTTCCCCAAAAGGAACTGTACTATATGAAAGAAGCCAGAAAATGATATCCATTACAGATATTGTGAGAAATAATACAGAATTGGCAGAAAATCTATAGCTACTGTATGCACAAAAATGTGCTTCAGACATATGGGTCTGTAGAGAGTCATATTTATACTGCACAGAGTGTCTTGACATGTAAATGTGTACTTTGAAAATGGTAACATGTGCATAATGTGCAGATTTGAGAATATGTGGTAGGTCCCCAAAGGTACTGTCTGCATTATGTTTATTTTATTTTTTTAAGTTAAGGTCAAGTTGGGGTTTCAGCAGAATGAATGTAGTTTTTACGTTCCTTTGGAAATCTTAACATATATACAATATTAGGGCTAGAAAGACTGAAATGAAATATATTCATTTATTTTCCCTGTTTTTGTGCAGAAAGTGCTAAAAATTTTTGTCCAGTACATAATATCTGTATCTCATGCACGTACGTATGTCTCATTTGCAATTCTTGGTATTACTTGATGTAATTCTGAGTAAATAGAATTAAGAATTTCACACTTTTGTCTTTGAAGAGGAGCAGACGAGAGGCACTAGAGGATGTGGGATTAAGCTTCCATCACAAACTTCACTAAGCACGCAAGCATGTGTGAATATTACGTATTGAACCTTTAATGTCTCTAAAAATAAATGCAATAACACACTTACAGACCTTTTTGGTGTTTGTAAAGGGGTGTTGGGTGGCAGGCAGTCATGACCTCAGACTTTCTAATGAGTAGTAGAGACCATTTGCAGCACAATGTCAATCCACATGCAAATGCTCTGAGGCCTGTCCTTATTACTGTGGCAGGAAAAAAAAGCAGAGTATGTGAGAACTCCCTTTGTATTCTAAAGCCACCAAAAAACACACATGCACATTCATTGTGCCATAATTAGCAACAATATGAGATTTGCTGTCAACGCAAGAAGTAAGAAATGCAACCATACATGACCTTTCTAAATTACATAAACCTAGAATAACACTAGATCCAACACTAGCCAAAAGTGGACACAGAATATGAGCGAGGATAAGCTCTGTGCCAATGCCACTGAGCCATGGAAGACATCCAAACACCAAAGCAACATGAATACATAGGATTTCTGAGAATTTAGATTGTTTTATTTTGACAATGTGGTCTGGGTTCTTCTGCACAGAGAGATCTCTTCATGAAACTCCCACTTGAACTGGAGAAGCAAGAGACTGCCTCTCCAGACACCACTCATGTCCACAACCAACACTGTCATATCTGACAAGAAAGAACCAAAGAAACAGTCAAACATGTATTAGATTTGTATAATTACATACCAACCAGTGATGCACGGGTCGATGTATAAACCGACCGCTTTTTTAACTAATTCGTCCACGGCTCGGACCACATAAATATATTTGAAAAGAACAGACCCGACCCACTTCTCGACCCGCATTCTTAAAAATGTAATCAATGGTCTTTATGAACATTAAATGACCTTACATCACATACCTGAATTTATTTCCGTGTTAAAATCTGATGTCTTTGGGGTCGGCAACCTGTAACACCCAAAGAGCCATTTGAACCCAGTTTCCACGGAAAAGAAAACACTGGGAGCTGCTCATCATCTTTAAAAAAATCTCAGTGAATGTGTCCCAAACCTTAACTTTTTTGTTTGGATGTTACCGGGGCTTCCACTCTCCTAACTTGACTTTCTCTCTTGCTCCCTCCATACTCTAGGATACTAATGGCATTGTATGTCACCTTCGCAGACATTCAATTAATGAAGCGTATTCACCAGGTTATTTTAATTTTTATCTCAAACAACCCAACCGACCGCAACCCGAATATCATTAAAATATTTTTTAATGACCCGTAACTGCGGATGACCGTGGGCACCCGCTCACTTTGGGTCAGCCCGCCCATCACTGATACCGACATGTTTTGTTTGGGTGTTTCATGTACATGTCCTTTGTTCATTTATTTATTGTTTGTTTATTCATTTATTTATTTATCTAGATTTCATTACTGGACACGGATCGGGATTGTTTTGTTCAGAGGATTGATATTAACTGAATTGATGGTGCAAATCAGATCGTTTGAGGGGACAATGCGTTGATAAATGATTATGGATGTTTGTGTTGATGGAGGATAAGAGCTGTGTTTGGCATACAGTAGGAAGCAGAATCTATTGGGAGCATTGGTTTGTAAAAGAGGGGTGGGAGTTTATGTTTTACTCCTTTTCAACTACAACATATATATATATATATATATATATATATATATATATATATATATATATATATATATATATATATATATATATATATATATATATATATATATATATATATATATATATATATATTTTACTATGTTGATTGATGTATTGATGATTTTGTGTGCTCAAAATAATGAACTCAACCCTAAGGCACAAAAATAAAACCACCGTAAAGTAAAGCTAGTTTCCTGTTCACACTGATATCTGTAATACTTTTTCAATCTTTCGTCGACAAAGCTAAACTGTATTTGATATTGCTTATTTACAGCCTCTCAGTGTTCCAAATAATGCTTTCATAATGTGAAAAACCTGCTACTTAATTACCAACTGCCTTTTTACATCCGAAAAACAAGATGAGTGATAATGCCAGAGGGTAGGGGAAGTTGCAGGTTGAGCTGCCGGATGTTTTTACCCAAGACATCCATCATGCATTCTTGTATAAAAGGGAGGAAGCTGTTCAACCACACAAACAGCTCTGCATGGTTAGTCATAGACACAGCAGTACTCACAAAGGCATCGCTAGCTAAATAACATTTAAGAGACAGGCTCAACACTGTTTTTGTTTAGCATCCTACCTTGCTAGCATTTAGAAATTAGCACTAAATACAAGGTGCAAGGATGTCTACTAGAGAAAATTATACATTTTTAGTATACAGATTACAACTGTGACCTGTGAGTGGTGATGGAAGCAGGGGAATCACCAGCAACATGCAAAAATATCAACCTAATTCTAATGCAAGTGGAAAAAAACAAAGGAACATCAGCGTTAGTAGCTGGTGACGTGTGCACTGAATACAAATAGGAATTGAGAACCGGTTCTTTCTGAGACCAGGTTCAATACAATAACTTCACTGACTTTAATTTTCCATATGACAATAATAAAGTGTCGAGATATTTTACCACTGTAATCAAGTCTTATGTTGAATTATAGAGTATTTCGATGAATGTCCTATCAAGGGTTAATTCCACACAACTGGAATAGTCATTTCCATTGGCCACATAAACATTTTAAAGGAATATTAAAAGTTTATTTTGGAATAGGCTCAAAAAACTGCATTGATACATAGCCACTGTGAAGTTGCAGTTTCTATTCGTACTCGAAGAAAAGCAAAGACATGGCCAAAGACAATACGGTAAGTCCCATGGGGTCTGTGAATATCTGTTCTAATTTTCATGGCAATAATTCAACCGATGTCAAGATGGCTCATTGAAAATAAAACATGTCCTGTTAATGGGAAAAATGGGAGTTAATTTACAGTATGTTCTAAAGATGTGATTGCACTTGTTGGGGTTAATTTTTAGGTTAATACTGTGAAAATGAAGATCGACATACAGTGTTTTCCTGTCAATGGTTTATTACAGTAAAATATATTCAAGATTGAGAATATTGGGTTGAGTTAAAACCTCATACATTAGTCATTTGTAGCTCTCTATTACCCATGCAGTCCATCTGGAAGTCTCTACACACACACATACACACTCACGCTCTTCCCAGTTTTCACCAAACCTCACCTCAAAGTTTACCTTTCCTCACCAGTTTGTTGATACATTCATTTGCTTCCTCCCAGTTGCCCTTCAACATCAAACCAGTCTTTCATTTCCTAGCCTGGTTTCACCCTCCTCCATCCTCCGTTCTCCACTCTCATTCATCTTTCCTGCCAGTCTTTTGTCCCACAGTTTGCCTTGGGCCTCAGTAACTTCAGAGCCAGTCCAGACTAAAAGTTTTTCCACATGCAGAACTGGGGCATCTGGACCGCTCCGCAGGAACACTCCACATTTATTTCCCATTAAGAGTAATTGAGGGGTAAACAGTGGATTTCTATGTTTATATCCATTCGTAGCAAAAATGAATGGAACAGCAAGTTAAGAAAAATCGACTAAATGTGTCATCCTGCATCAATGATTTGTTTTAAATTTTTATCGTCTGTACTTTTATTTGTATTTGACAAAGAAAGCTCAGTTAAAACTACACTAAGTGTGGGTGGTATTGTCACGCCTTTTGTTTGGCTTCTCATGATCCCCATTTCTGTTGATACCAAGTCATGCAAACAACCAACTTTTTGGACTACATGTCTGGACTCATGACATGGAATCGCTAAAGTGAAGTTCAAAAGAATGACAGATTTGTTGCACAGTGTTGACTGAACTGTTTTAACAACCACCCTTTTAACAAAACCCCAAACACTAAACAAAACGTTCATGAATTTTCCATTAAATACCAAAATGCACATATTAAAAGGAGAGATATTTTGCTTTTTTAAAATGGAATTACACATTTTAAAACATTTCCCTGTTGTCCTAATGCTTTTAGTTATTGCTTATGTTTTGTTTATTTCTGAATGCTACTTGTATAATGCTTGAATTGATGTTTTGACCTTATATGTGTAAATGTTGGGATGTAACTAGTTATAAAATGTAATACATTAATCAAGAATTAAAAGAGGTTGTAGATATTCATTCAATATTTAGTACACAGAAAGGCCCCACATTTTCTTAGGGTTGTCCCAATGATAGAAATAGCTCTGGTTCATCCATTTTCATTCTGGACTGATGGTTAAAATATAATAATAATAATGGGTTATTTTGACTAGTTTGTATTTCTTTGAGCAGATCACTTTTATTTGGGCAGCGTTGAACATAGCATATAGTGACACTGCCTTTGTGTCAAGGGAAAAGTTGCATTGGAGGAATATTTGGACATGGGGAAATGGAATTAAAATGACTAAACCCCAAAGAAAACACTACATGAAAAGACATATGTCTTTGTCAAAATGTATTATATTGACTGAGTACTTGCTCGCTTCGGGGCAACTGTTGTTCTTTCAAGGCCACTGAAAAAAATAATAATAAAAAATGACTATAATTAACAGCTAAAAATGTTCACAGCAAATATGTGAACCCATGGTGTTATATTTAACATCCTTTAAGTGGCGATATGTGTAAAATGATATGCACCATATCAATCAGTCAATCAAACTTTATTTATATAGCACTTTTCATACATGGTGCATATAGCACAAAGTGCTTTACATCACCCCCCCCCCCCCCCCCCCCCATTATTATTGTAGGAACAAGTTAAAAGATTTACCAAATTAAAAAGAATAGAATTTTTTTTTAAAATAACGGTAATAAAATAAAAGTAAATACATAAAACAGTTGAGTAAAATAATGTTAAGAGTAAAATTTAACGAAAAGCTAAGTTAAAAAGGTTCAGTTTACCCTGAAAAATATGAACCCTCGCAGCAGACCTCAGATCCTCAGGTCGACTGTTCCATAGTTTGGGGAAATAAAAACTGAATGAGGCCTCACCTTGTGTTTTCGTGCAAACTCTAGGGACAATTAAAAGCTTACTACCCAAGGACCTGAGGCAGATCCGACAAATAAACAGAGCCACAACCATTACGGTAAGACTCTTAAAAACCAATAAAAGCATTTTAAAATCAATCCTGAAGCTGACAGGGAGACATGAGTGATATATTCTCTATCTGTCTGAAGCAGCTATATTCAAAAAAGACTGGGAGGAAGTAAAACTTATTTAATCCCACCCCTTCTCCACAAAACAGTCTGTGATTTAACTTCCTATCAACATAATATATGAAAAAAAAATGAAGTCCTTCGGATCAATTCACCTCAATTATCATCTTCACATACACATACATAAGTAATTTGACACCAAGAAAGCAAGAAATTAAGAAACACATACATACAAAAAGACATACCTGAAGGCAACACAAAATGAATACATAATAGAGGAAACAATGAGACAAAGTGACAAGAGCGAACAAAAATGATTTTGTAAAAAGAAATCGTCTGTATTTGTTTTTTTTGTTTCAGCTCCATACTCTGTCTGTTCCATAGTCAAAAGGGCAAAAGGGTTAAAGGTCAACAAAGCATTAAGGCTGACTAATCGGCACATACCCCACCCCCGTGATGAAATACGTGTAGTCTCCCTCTGAGGCCGACTACAGCGGTCTACAACTGAAGGTATAATGAGCAGAGGGACAAACTTCCCCTGGAAAACTGGAAGTCTTCCTGCAGGCAGCTGCAGCCGCACTGAGTAGATCTGACAAGGGGTCACATTTCTCACTGCCGTCAAATCAGGAGGGCTGTTAAGGTATGAACTGAGCTGGCCAGCCTGTTTCCTCCACAGATTAACTTCATTATTTATGGTTGGCTAATCTAGAGGTGTAGTTGGCACCAAAGCACACCTGGTGACTTTGATTAAAAAAGTTATTTCTGTCTGTAAAAGGCTAATAAAAATGGAGTTACTGTAGGTATTAGAGACTTAACACTTTCCCTCAACAGAAATTAAAAATTGTAGAAAAATATGGAAAAATATGGATATCTCAGTCATCTTGGAGTGACTTACAGTATGTTATTTAACTATTTTAATCCTTGGATACACACTGGTCACTACAGTGGACAGTTATTCTACAGCCTTTCTCTTTTATATTGATGGGTTTTATTGTTTTAGTTCCATATAAGTCCTTTCATATCATTCATGTAACTTGTCTGTTCTTAACACCTGATCTTGCTTGTCGTTATTACACTGTCTTCTTAGACAAAAACTGCATTAAAATGGCATTATTTCATATTGCATTTTGAATACATGTTTCTTTAACCTGACTGTCACCAGATGGTATGTCACAGTACCATCTGGGACCCTTCAACAACCCATCCGTTTTCAAAGGAGGGGCATGTGATGAGATGAAAAATCTTTCCGTCATCTACACTGACGCGCCGCTTCAGCGACTCACATTTAAGTCAAGCCACTTAATCAGTGAAAATAGTTTTTATCAGGTATATACACATCAACAGAAGGGGTTTAAACTTACAATTTATATGTGACGTTTATTTATAACCTTCTCTACTGCAATGCCCACCAAGTTCTTCTGGTAAACGTCGTAGGAAAGCATGGTTCTCCATTTATCCTTCAGCCATGAATCAGGGCTACAGAACACTAGCTGCCAACAACGAATGTCATTGTCATTTCTTCCTCCCAGTTCCATTACGGTCAGCCCCAGTTTACCAGCCTCTTTGACTTGGTCCTATACCAACACAACCAGGGGGCTTCTGCACTGGTACTATTTCTTTATCCACAGTGGAGCCATTTGATAGATCAAACTCTTCTCAAAATAAAGTGAAAACGTCATTTCTATTAACAAACGCTTCCAAAGCCGTCCTCTGTTCATCTTTTAAAGAATGAACATGAAGTAGAGTAGACAAAACCGTGGAAATAGCCGAGTCTATAAGGACCCTGGGATACCTAACACACGCTGCCATTGTTGACAACACTGCCGTCGCATCTGCTTTACATTACACCGGCCACAACGCCGCCTGGTGGTCCCACCCTTCGACACTGATTGGCTCCTTCGTTTTGAAGCAGATTTGATTCAGATGCTACTCAGATGGTTGTGTGAGCGTAGCGTAATGCAGCCAGATGACGTAAGTCAGGTTAATGTTTCTTTGCTTCAAAGCTTAAACACATGTTGTTCAGCTGAGTGGACATTTTTGAAACTCCATAAAAATAGGTTAATTAAAGTGATTTGAATCACATTTCTTTTTTCAGGCCAAAAGAGGTGTAAAAAAAAACTTATGAGAACCTTAAGATTTTTTTTCCTAATTTATGCATCAAAGGGTTAAAATGAGGGAAAATCTTTTTCTGTCAGTTTGTGCAGTTTTGGTTCATAATCATTAACTTTTTCCAAAGAAATGTACTATAATTTACTGCCACAAGCACTCCAAATATCTGACTGTTGAAAAGATACTTGCTAAACTTTATTCGAAGGCACATACAGACAAAGATCGACTATGACACATGCATTTGTCATATGTAGACAGTAATAAAATACAGGGTGAGGAGAGCCACAGTTCAAGTCCTCAAGGCGTTTTACGATCCCTTCCATCGAAGCTGTCTGTAGAGTCTGTTAAGACACTCAGCAGCAGTAATGACCAAATCTCGTGGTCAACCCTTGAACACTTTCCACAAACATTGATGCCGCTCCACACTCTCACACTAAAACCTCTGCCTTCTGGAAAGCTTGAAATGCCAAACCCACCCTGAATGAAGCACCGTTTACTGTTGCACCGTTTAGCCTTTTTCATATAGAGCAGGGGTCTCAAACATGAGGCGCGGGGGCCAAATGCAGCCCGCCAAAGGTTCCAGTGTAGCCCCTGGGATGAATTTGCAAAGTGCAATAATTCCACAGTCAAGGCTGTGGAACTCTTTTTTATTATCTACAGTCAAATAACATAAAAACTTACAAAAATAAAATAAATCCATATTTTCTTCTGGGTTTGAAGTGAAAAACATTTTACATTATGGCGATAATGACAACTTCAATGACAATAAAAATAAATAAATAATAATAATAATGGATTGGATTTATATCACACTTTTTTGGCCATTCAAAGCACTTTACATTAGTGATCCATTATTCATTCACTCTCACATTCTCACTCTGGTGGTGGTAAACTACATTTGTAGTCACATTTGTCCTGGGGCAGACTGACCACCTACCACTACTGAACATCCATACACCAGTGTGAGTGACACTGGAGGCAAGGAGGGTCTAGTGTCTTGCCCAAGGACACAATGGACTAACAAAGACAGAGCAGGAATCGAACCACCAACCCTTTGGTTATTGGACAAAGACTTTCGATTTTCAAATTATATTCAAATAGTTTATTAGTATGGAGTTATTATTTACATGCTATTCTATTATTTTGCTGGAAATCAAATGAGCTGAATGTGGCCTTTGAAAGAAAATGAGTTTAAGACCCCTGAGGACGAGGTTGGTTTTATTTTGTAGTTTTATTTCAGGATAGAATTCCTGACTTTTTTAAGACATTAAATTACTAAAAGTTTAACAGGCTAGTTTCTTTCCTATAAACAGACACAGCAGACATGAAGTGCCAAGTCTGAGGAAATTAAGAGAATGCAATCCAAAAACAAACAAAAAAAGGGCAGATCGGGGTGACTAGTATGTGGGTGATCTACAATCCACACATTTAGGAACACACACAGCCAGCAAATGTCAGTAATGACCCTAGTCGACCTTGACAGAAGCAACCAAAGGAGCCAAACTGTGCATTTATACAAACATCTGATGAGGACAGAACCGCAAACAACACAATCATAGATTGTTCTCTAATCCGACCAGTATGGAATAAGTACAGGTTTTACATGTGTTTGTCATACAGTGGTGGGAAAATGTTTTGGGGACACATCATGCATTTGTGATATATTCCATTAAGAACCATCAGTGATTGAACTCTGCCAAGTATTGTTCCATTTTTCAAACCCACATACTCCTGTCCAAATGTGCATTGTTTCATAGAAGTCAACGAATGCCAAAACATAACTTACAAATGATGACATATTGGTGGTGATCGGGGGTGGTGGTGGTGGTGGTGTGTGTGTGGGGGGGGGGTTAACGTTTTTACCCAACCCCCAGAAAGGGGAGAGGGTTAATTGTTTTGTTTGTCTATTTGTCTGTCTGTCACCAACTTGATGCAAAAACCACCAAACCAATTACCATGACATTTTCAGGAAAGGAGCGAGGTGGTCCAGAATAAATCCTATGAAATTATGGTTCAAAGGTCAAGGTCACCAAAAATATGTTTTCAAAATGATAGGAGAAATCAGGTAAAACATTTGTAGGGACTTTAGTTTGTTGTACCCGGCACCACTTGTGTTTTACGTAACATGCTGAAGCTGAAGTTAGGGCTGGGAAACATGGCCTAAAAATAAAATCGCAGATTTTTTTCACAAAAAGTGCGAGTCTTTCCAAAAATGTGTTCTTTTTTTTAAGCTAGGCTAGTTATATTACCAATATTGGGATGGAATGTTCACCTGAAAACTGTTTAGTCACGGACATAAACAATTGGTGCCTGGCGATGTCTGAAAATGTTTTCCCACTGCTGTAGGAGCAGCATGAAAACAGTCAGCATTAGGAAAGGTTTTATGTGATAGAATTAGAGGTGTGAATACCACTCACCTTAAAATAGTAAACAAATAGAAAACCACTATACATTAAGAAAATGTAGTCTGTCCCAGTTGGAAATGAGGAAAAAAAAGATAGCATGACCTAAGGAGACACACAACTCTACAATCCACAAAGCTTGTGTTTGAGGTCAAACCTCACCACTACCCTGCATTTATCCTATATGGTTGGTTGGATGTTTTTGTTTTTTCTTTAACCAACAGTAATCTAGTGTAATATAGTCCAGAGGATTGGCGATTGGTCCATAGAGGGTGCAGGGGCACATACACTATGGCAAAAGTACATAAAAGTTTAATTGTTGTATAATAATAATACTCCTCCTCTGTACTGTAGTTACATACAGATTGAAGGAGCCTGAATGCAGTTTATTTTAGTTTGAATAATTGTAATTACTGTAAAAGGTACTTAAGATAAAGATTGTTGATAATTTCATGATTGAAAAATGTTTAAAATGTTATTTACATATGTACATTTCATTTAAAGTGTATTGTGACACTTAAAAACCCATGAAAGACTGGGTGTGGTTACCATGGTGACAGATCAGTAGGAATCAGAAGGGAGATTGGAGCACAATAGTTTTTTTACTTATCATTTTCTTTCTCTATTTTTCTTGTCTCGGAGACGCCGTTTTGAACTAGCCTTTTTTGTTATTTTCTTTCTTGTTTGACCCGGTGAGTCTGGACTTCCTGTTTTCGGTTTATTTATTTTTACATGGTTTAGTTGCAGGTTATTTTCATCGGGGAGGGGTAGCGGTATATTGACAGCTTCTACGACCCTGTACAGTGTTAGCCTGATCCACATTTATTTGGCCAGCTCACCTGGGTCCGACTTTTCTTTGAACTTTTGGGATTCCTTTTTATTCTGGGCACAGGAAAGGGGGTTAATTTAGTGAAAATGAATTTGCTTAAATAAAAAATTTTGGGGGCAAATTTGAACCCTTTTGTCTCCTGTGCTCTCTGACATATGTTGACACCTCCAGGTCATAACTTAGTCCATGGTGTACCTCATCCTATGCCGACTGGTACCCGTGATCGGCTGTGACGCAACATCTCAAAGACTAAGCAGTTCAAGAAATAAATGAATAGATGTGATTGGATGATTTTTGTCAGGTGGCCAACTTGTCAAAGGTGACATGCAGAATCCTTCAAGAGTCCAGAACCATCATGAAACAGATGATTAACTTACTGCAGACATCACAGGTCACAAAGTTCCATCCTGTTCAAGCATCACCAATGTTTAGTCTTCCCCATCTCTGGGTTTTACACAGCAACATTCGTTTAATAGAAAACCAGTGAAAACATCACTTTTCTATGTGGCTACATGGTAATGTCACGCTCCATTTAGGTGCTGATTTGTGGTCAAGAGGTTTCCTTGTAGGGTTGACACCTAAGAAGTAACGGCTTGAATTATGTAATGTGAAGAAAAGTTTCTTTTTTTCCTCCAAAAAAAGAAGAAAAACCCACTACATTAAAGAGGGACTTCAGTCAAACATTACACTCAAAAGTTTGTGAGGAGCATCTGCACAGCAACCATCACCCCCACCCCCAAACGTTGCTTAGCAACAGATGCCATTTGGTCCAAAGTCCTTAAAAGGGTCATATTTTGCTAAACCCTCTTTTATCAGTCTTTGGTTCATTTGTTTTATTTACTTTTATGTTAAACTGGTGGTCTTTTTATCTTTTTATCTGTGTTGTTTTATTGTCTTTTCATTTTTATTATACTTGATTGAGTTGTTTTATCCTGTGTTTTATTTATGTTTTAGATCTAAAGCACTTTGGTCTTCTTTTATGTTGTTCTAAACTGAGTAAATGTATTCATTAAATCACTGAGTGGATGTGCCAGAACTTTCTCCAGCTTAATGCGGACAAAACAGAAGTGATTGTTTTCGGCCCCAAAAACGAAAGGTCAAAGGTCAGTGCTCACCTTGAGTCCATGTCATTGAACTCTACAAATCAAGGCATAAATCTGGGTGTAATTATTGACTCAGACGTGAAATTCAACAACCATTTAAAAGCTATTAGCATGTCTGTCTATTACCACCTGAAGAACATCGATGGAATTGAGGGTTTTCTGTCCAAACCAGACACAGAAAAACTCATTCATTTTCAGTAAGTTAGATTATTGTAATGGTGTCTTTACTGGTCTAAACAAAAAAATCAATCAGGCAGCTACAGCTGATCCAAAACGCTGCTGCCAGAGTCCTGACCAGTACCAGGAAACTGGACCACATCACACCGGTCCTCAAATCCTTACATTGTCTTCCTGTGGGTCAAAGGATAGAATTCAAAACCTTACTCCTGGTCTATAAAGCACTAAACAACCTTGGACCCAAATACATCCTAGACCTGCTGGTTCCCTATGAAGCAAGTGAAGCATCATTCAGTTGTTCTGCTCCTCAACTGTGGAACAAACTACCTGAATACCTGAGGTCTGAAAACATTACTGTTCACTGGAGCTTGGACTTAGATTCTCAATTGTTTTTTTAAAATGTTTTTTATGTCTTTTATTTTAATTGTCTTTTAATGCATTTTAATTTTCTAATATGCGTTATGTAAAGCACCTTGAATTGTCTTGTACACGAAATGTGTTATACAAATACATTTGACTTGCCTTGTAAAGTAAACTTTGATTGATTGGTTTGTATATTTGGGTCCTAATAGTTCACAAAGTTTGCATTTGAACTCTCTAGGTGCTGCAACCGCTGTTTAATTCCTTCTTAATTTGTGACCTTACATAATTAGTTATGTCACGACATTTACAGAGACAAGGTAAAGACTTGTAAGGAACATTTCTTTGTGATATAGTTGTTTGTGAGCAGCAGCAGTTGTAGAAAAAAAGCTGAAAATATGTCCAAACTTTGACCCAATTGCCAAGAATACTAACAACCTGGAGGAGGTGGGGCACCAAATGCGCTCAAAAATACCTTTCTGGTGTCGTTACTAAGAAATAGGGTTGAAAATAGAACTGTGGAGTTGAATTAATGAAGAATTCAGAACCAAGTGGAGTATTTACAGTTTATGTAGACCACAGGAAAATGTTTTAAAATGTATAATTCGATTTTTTTAAGGCACAATATCACTCCTTTAAAAACAGTATAGAGTGCTATTAAACTGAATTCTGGGGGAAGGTTACAGTTTTTTTTTTTACTTTTTTGTTCTTGTCCAGAAAATTTAAAAGAACATTCCTTGGTACTTGATATTTTATGCCTTTCTCTGGTGTATAAAATAAATTAACAGCACTGGAAATTCCATCTCTTCTACCGCACTCTTTGTTCTCAGTGTCGCCTTCCCCTTTTTCTACCACCACAACCTCGTAAAGAATAAAATAAGTTAAGACATGCTTATTTTTGGTGTTAAATTGGGTCCCACTCACAACGATAAACCAGAGTAAATCATGTCTTGTCATTTGTTTAAACACTCAAAACAGAAATTCACATAAATACTCTCTAATCCTACCAGCTGCAAACATAAATGTCCGTGTTTTTCCATGGCTAACTTTTCACTACCTGTCTTTAGTGAATCAAGAAAGTAGTTTTTGTTCAAGGGTTTACAGTGGCATGAAGAATTAGTACATCTGCCTTGGAGAAATACAAATATGCATTTTGATTTGCGAGTTTGGAAACATTGTGAATAGAAACTGTGCTTTGGTCTCGAATTCTATAGGGACAAATGATAGAGATGAAACTTAAACGTACTAGAACATCATAAAAACATAATAACATAATTTAATGTGATTTCCATGCATCCTAGATCAGATTGAACCAATCGTAACCATTGATCTGATCTATGGGATGGGTCAGAGTTGGTTTAATGTGGTCTGAATACTGTCATCTGTAGTCACTTTTCCACTGGACATTTGCGCAAAACTTTACCAATATTTATTACATTTTGAAAAAATAGAAGTACATGAAGTTGTATTTTGTCCATTAAGTCATAAATGTGAAGATGTGGCCACATGTTTGAGACCCCTGCTGTAAAGCCATAGCCTGAAATTTTCCGCTTGGACTCATTTTTCTTATTTTGACTATAAAAAGGTTAGAAAATGTTATGAGTATGTTTGTCCATTTTTCCAGAACTTTTTTTTCCTCCTCAGATTTTTCAAAATCTAGCAACCATGTACAATTTACTGTGCATTATAATTTTGCAAAAATGGCTTCTTCACCAGCTTCTACTACAAGCATGAGTGAAATGACCATTATGACTCAATAAAGTCTAGAAAGTGCAACGTGTCAGGTTTCAGAAACTGTTGGAATTTTGACAATTGCACAAAGACTGAGAGAGTTACAGCTGTCCAAACTGCATATGTGCAGGGTGTGTCCGTAACAACACATCAGGTTTTAAAGAGATATTTGAGTTTGTAACAATGGCATTTGCGACGAATTAAAAGACTTTTCCATTGGTAAACCCGAAAAAATAACCCCATAAGAAAGTACAGTTGTTGGAGATAACCTTGATTACTGTTGTATTTCACTACTGTTCCCACTTTATAATGTCCTACAGCTTATAAATATTTGATGAAGCGTTTATGATCTAATTAATAAGCAAATTATAAACCACTTGTAAGTCTTTTTTTTTTTTATAAAAGTAGAAAACATGTAGGTTAGTGCAGCTTTAAAGCACACAGGTGATAAAACTTTATTGTCTGGCAACTGCAAAATGATAGTTTGCATTGGTCACAATAAAACCTGTGGTAACACCTCCCATGACTGAAGGGGATGTGCCACTGACTCCATTTTCTCCCAATAAACCAATCAGTCATATAGAAACCCTGAGGCCAGGAAACAGTGTGATGCCTCGCAGCTCTATGACAGCAGTCTCGCTAAATAACATGCTCTGAACTTGCTCCTTCAATAAAAAAAAAAAAAAGATCAGCTGGAAAATGGTCAACACAGCAGTAAAAACCCACAGAGAAAGAAAGAGAGAGAGAGAGAGAGAGAGAGAGAGAGAGAGAGAGAGAGAGAGAAAGAGTCTGCATTAAAACAAGCTGAAACACAGTGACTGCCATGGTGGCTGCATCTCCCTCTCTCTCCTCTGCTAGGGTATCATTATCCACTTAATTTCATCCACCCAGGGTTGGTATAATGACCATGTTGAAAATC
Organism: Siphamia tubifer; assembly: GCA_020466265.1. Lineage (NCBI taxonomy): Eukaryota > Metazoa > Chordata > Actinopteri > Kurtiformes > Apogonidae > Siphamia > Siphamia tubifer. Next base: position 34,162,026 of record CM035801.1, on the reverse strand, counting down.
CCTTATCGAGCAGAATTTCAGAGCTAATCGCAAATCATGTGAGTTTCGAAAGTATCAAGTTAGTGAAACAAAAGGAGGGGGGGGGGGGGGGTAAAAACGGGAAGAGATGCAGCAGGACTTACAGCTCTGTATTTAGTGGCCACCTCATTCTTTTCCTTGCTGAGCTGCGTGTTCTGCTCCTCCAGCTCGCGGACCTTGGACAGGAGTCGGTCACTCTGCTCTACGGCTCTCCTCAGCTCCTCTCTCTCCCTCATCTCTGCCTCCTCTGTGTCGATGTGCAGCTGCGACCAAACCACAACCTGCACCTACACTTTTCTCATGCACAGAATGCTGGGCTGGCTCGCCCACTCCCTCTCACTTTTGTTCTGAAGTCGAATCGTACACCCCACCCCACCCCACCCCACCACCCCTTCCCCATCTCTCTCCTCCATCCACATAAGACATCCACATGTATGCACACACATTTTCTCACTTCTCTTCAAACTGGCCTCCTGCTGTTTTTATTTTATGTTTTTTTTCCTCACTAGAACAATAACATTTCTCCATGTGCTTCAATAAAGTAAAAACGGTCTTTTAGTTTGTTCAAATCTTTTCGGTTCAGATCAGATCGTGCTTTTTTTTTTTTTTTAATGAAGAAGTCAGTTAAATCTCATTTTGGATGCTGGAAAAATTATTGTCATTGCAAATTGAGGGCAAGTATGATATGGTTTGGATTTTTCCAAATCGCGCCATCCTGTATTTAGTCTAAACATAGGCTTCGGTTGTAATGAAACCTGCAATTTTAATCACATATATTAAGTCTCATTTCTGCATAAAAAAAAAGGTGTGACAACAGTTCTGTCCTACAAAGCAAAAAGGCAGTAACTGCACAGACACCAAACTGAGAAAAATGAGTTCTCTTATTGTACAGCCCCAGTAGTTGTAGGTAGATTATTGGACATGAGGCAGTATTGTTACTGTATTACCTAGTTCTGCACGAACCACAGTGTGACTTATATATGGATTAATTCTGGTAGTGCTTAGTGACTGGGAATTTAGACTTTTTTATCTTATGATTTTGCCTTTTTATCTCATAATTTTGCCTTTTTATCTCATGATTTTGCCTTTTTATCTCATGATTTTGACTTTTTAATGTCATGATTTTGACTTTTTAATCTAATAATTTTTGCTTTTTATCTCATGATTTTGACTTCACTTAATGCGCCTTATATATGAAAAACCTTCACAAAAACCATTCATTGACAGTGCGCCTTATAGTGCAGAAAATATGGTAATTACATAATGTCCAATTCAGTGATTGACTGTAAACTTTTGGGACAGGGTCCTAAATGGACATTGGTAAGAACACAGTAATGGTCTTCACTGTCTTTTTGTTTTGTTTTACTAGTACTTTTTGCAGTTACTGATATTTTAGTACATGACAATTTTTTTAGTGCATTTTCTTTGCAGAACAAAATTGAATTTAAAGCAAAAAAACCAAGTAGTTGGCTTTTATTTAGCAACACATAAAATGAGAATACTGATTTTCATGTTCATGGTTTAAAAGACAGGGATATTTAACAAACAATTTCATATTGTCAGACCAGATGCAGTCATTTAAAGGGCAAGATAGCAAATTAGGACGGTGCTATGGTGGAAAAAAAAAAGAAAAGATCAGAGAAAAGGCCTATTTTTATTGTCTAGATGAGACTTGTCAGTGTCATTACTCACAGCTCAGTGGGTTAAAAGTATTTCATGGGATTTAGGATTAATTCAAAAACCATTAGGCTCATGACACGGCCCCAGTTTTCTGTGAAGCTACTCGTCAACATGAGTGGTGGAGGAAAAAAGTTGTTTCTCTTATCTGTAACTTATCTAGAACATATTAAATTATCCTCCCTTTTCTGTTTTAATGAACATGTACTGTTATCGCAAATATTTCAGATAAAAATCTGCACTTTCCTCTTGAATCAAAGATGACTCCATTCACTGCTGTTAATAATAAATGTGGTATTTCTGTTACATCTGTCTCATGTCTGACAGTTCCACACAGCTGTTTTATCACACTTACGAAATACTGTCTACACCTCAAATAACTGTGTGGCTGCAGAATATGGAAAAACACATTTAAATTGTGTCTTTTAATGTATTTATTTATTTTTCTTTTTTTGTTGTTGTTTTTACAGAAATAAAAGACAAATCACACTGATATAAACTTGCATGCATATGTTTTTAAGTATATTTGGATTTTAAAGAGTAACTATCAACGACTAAAAACACTGGACTGAACATGTTCTATTTCTTAATCTTCACAAAAGTGAGATAGCTAGCCAGCCAGCCAGCCAGCCAGACAGACAGATAGACAGATAGATAGATAATAATAATAAATTACCATACACCAGATTTTTTTGTTGTAAATTTGTATAATAAAACATTTCATGGCCAAATATTTCCAATTATAAGTATCATTACTCCTGATCATGTCGTCACTATGATGTAGACAGCTCACATTATGTCAATTTTTTGGGACGCCCTGTTCATTTTATCATCAGTGAAAACCCTTCAGTTCAGATTATAGACTGTTTTTTTGTTTTTTTATTTAAAATATTGTCATGTCAGATCATCCATCCACTACATGTTTACAAATACCAAACCATAACCCACTCCTGACAATACTTAAACCATCTTTGTGGAATTACATCTAGCACTTCACCACTTCCATCCTGTTAAGAACTAGAAATTGTTCAGTCTTATCACCACATGGTACCGAGGCCAAAGATCAGAGGTGCAGTGTTTAGCTGTAATGTACAGATAGTATGTCTACTCCCTATCAGCACCGTCCCACCAGGAGTCCAGACCACGTCAAACCAGACTCACAAATTCCTGACAGACCGTTATAAACACCATAATGTTCTGTATACAAAGTGACATGAACTAAATCTGGAGTTTAACAAAGGAATTCAGCCCCACATTCTAGCTTTGACCTCCCATCACAAGAAACGGTGCTGAAATATTGGCTACGTTTTCATGATGTTTTTACATTCTGAGTAAAATAATTCAGAATTAAAGCAGTGGTTAGCACTTGTGCCTCACTGCAAGAAGGACCCTGGTTCGAATCCCACACCAGACCTTTCTGTGTGGAGTTTCCATGTTCTCTTCGTACCCCGGTTTCCTCCCACCATCCAAACACATGCACTGATAGGTTAATTGGTTAATTTAAAAAAAAAAATGTCCATAGGTGTGAATGTGAGAGTGATTGTTTATATATGTTCAGCCCTGAGATGAACTGGAGACTCATACAGGGTGTACCCCACCTTCACCCATTGTAGCTGGATTAGGCCCCAAGTGACCCCCGCGACCCTAGTGAGGATAAAGTGGGTTCAGAGGAATCGGAATATTTTTGTTATAGTGTTCAGTTCAGTATTTGGTCTTCCATGTTAGTTATGTGTGATTATTGCAACGCTTACTCTGGGTAGTCATCTTGGAATACAATCCTGGAAGTGTGGAATATGTGTGAGAATAACAAGGAATGATTTAATTTGTGGAATTAATGGAAAAAATCAGTGACTTTATGGGATTGTTTACTTGTGAGTTTTTATTCCTGTGCAAACACCTAATTCCACTTAAAAATTACTGTTCTAAATTAAACTTAAATGTGAAAAAAAGTCACTTTTTAACTCTGAATTAAATAATTCCTCGGTCATGTAAAAAGTTTATTCCTCTTTAATGTTATTCCCGTACTTCTGTGCATATGCTCATTATCTCGTCTTCTCCTTTCAGTGTCATCCTTGTTGTAGCTGAAATAATTAAATGAAATTATTAAAAATAAATAATTATGAAAACAAAATTAAAAAGTAAAATAAAAATAAACAAATAAAAACTAATTAAAAAAGAAATAAATGTATAAAAATAAAAGAATACAAATAAATAAATACAAAAAAATTAAATATATACAGATAAATAATACAAATAAAAATTGCTGAATCTGCGATGTGACGACTCCGCACATGTACATTGCGATGTCAATGCTCAAACAATATATTGTGCAGCTCTACTTAATAGAGTAATAAAAACTCATGAAAACAATTGTGGATCATTTATTTTTACGCCTCAGATTCTGCAAGTGACTTTAATTTGAAGGCAAAAAAAAAAAAGATAGTTTCCTTGGAAAAACAGATGTGAGCTGATTTTCCATCGTGAGATCTGAAGAAGGAGTAGAAGAAGAAGAAATTTAACAGGGAAAACTGTGGTGTAGCAAAACAGGCAACACACACACACACACACACACACACACACACACACACACACACACACAGTATAAACCTGTTGCTGCTTGAGCCATTGGAAAAGAGCTGTCATTAGCTCAGCTCTCTGAACCCTGACAGTGACTTTATCTTTCCAAACTGACAAACTGTGCGAGCTTTAGGAAATTAGCCAGGGAAATGCGGTGTCACCTTTCCTTAAGTGTGCGTCGATAATTGCCATGTTGTCCAAATAAAATTTCGCTCACATGTGCCTAAAGTGTCAGGTGTGTATATACGCTCGCCGACACACCTGAACTTCCTTTACTTGTGTCGGTTAAACACACAATATATTTGACCTGTCAAGTGCAGGATTTGCCATCGCACTCTAACATTAATCTGCAGAAAAGCAGAGGAAGATGAATGTGACACATCAATGGTTCACCTTTAGCATGATCACAGGGCTCAACCTCATAAGCCCGTGCTATTGTTAAAAATACACCAGCCAACCAAAATTAAATACTCCCTTTGTTACCGCGCCGTGCCTCTTTCATGATGAATGCAAGCTACCCTTTAAAAACTCTTCATGTTTTGACTTGAAGCGCAGAAGTGTTTGTCCGCACAGCAAATACGCTCTTACACTTATCCTTCCCGTAAAACAAACGCTCTCGAATGTCGGATTCTGCAACAAAAAAAAAAAAAAAGCCAAAAAACTGCGTCTGATGACTTTTAAATGCAACGCTTTTCCAAATATTTTCCTTGACGTTGAAGTAAATTCCCCCTGGTAACTGTGTCTGCTTCTGATTCCTTGCATTCCTAGTCTGAGTGGAGGTAACTGGGATATTAATCTGATCATTTCCATTCCTGTCTTTTATTTGAACAGCTGTTGGCCATCTCAGCTCCCATTCACACCTGTGAGACGCTCCACATGCTACTCGCTACACACCACAGCCGTTTGGCCAACTGCAAATTACGCAGATTTAACCAAATAACAGGTTTTAAACAGACAAGTGTGAATGTGATGATAATATGAAACCTCTGAAAGAGAGGATTTGTAACAACGTACAAGCAAAATAGATTTAAAAGCTGCCGCATGAGGCATTTGTAGAACACATTTCATGTACAGGACAATTCAAGGTGCTTTACATAAAACCTATAAGAAAATTAAAATTCAAGGTTCTTGATTTTGTTATTTCTTGTTGTAAGTACAGAAGAAATAAAATATTGTACCCCTAGTTTAAAAACAGTGTGCAATTATAACCGCATAAAGAAGAAAACAAAACCAATAGTGTCCTAAAAGAGATAGAATACATAAAATAAAAACAGCAGCAGCTATAACAACAGTGATAAAATAAGATAAAATAGATAGTTTAAGTAAATGAGACAAATAATTAAAACAGCAGCAACGTTGGGTGTGCAGACAGCAATGAGAGTGTTAAGTGCCATGAACAGTCAGAGTATATGAACGTCGCTAGTTCACTTTACACAAAATGATTAAGATGCATTAAAAGATCATTAAAATAAGAGAAAAAACAATTGAGATTCTAAGTAAAAGCTCCAGTGAACAGTAATGTTTTCAGGCCTGATTTAAATGAACTGTTAGTTTCTTCCAGACCTCAGGTATTCAGGTAGTTTAAGCTAAAGTACTTTATTTGTCATTATACGATGTACAATGAAATGTTTGTTGAGCAGAAGAATTGAAACAGAGGAAGGAATGTCAACGCAAACGGTGACAGGTTTTCCATTTTTGGCAAATTAATATGGAACAAATACTCACTGGTGGTTCGTATAAAAGTCTCTTTTGGACCTGGGTGATAAAAATCAAGATTCTACATTCTGGAAATTATGAAAAATGTGTGAATGTCATCAGAAAAAGAATTATTTTGTCTCTTTAGACCCTTTTTGCTGCATAAAAATTCTAAATGCAACAGTTTTTTCTTCATGTAATAAACAGTTTTACAAGAGAATAGTGCATTTTATAGATAAAGCATACATATGTTATTACAGGAAAATTGTGGATTTTATATAGTCAATAGTATTACAACAAATTACACACACACAAGAATATTTTACATATTAGTTTTTCAGGAGAAACAAGTGGTGCCAGGTACAACAAAACCCACCCCCTCATAGTTTTTGCCTCATTTGCCCCCATCTCTTATTTTAAATAATACCCGCCCCCTCAAACAAAAAAGGGATGAATTTGTGAAATGTAAAAATGACACAAATATATAAATAATTTTAGTTGAGGTTCCACATTCAGACCAATTCACTCTCATAAAACAGCCTAGAAATACTCACAAAATTACATATTGTTTCAGTTTGTTCATGTTGTTCACGTTATTGTTTTGCTCCAAGACAGACAACAGTTTAGGGTTGATTAATATTTATATATTTTTGTTTTTATTTTATTGGTCCGAGCCACTTCTGATCAAATTTAGTTGAATGTGGCCCCTGAACTAAAATGAGTTTGGGATAAACATATGACATTTTTATGAAATTCAGTGGGAAATATTACAATTATTATAATAAATTCTGATATAAGACTTAGTAAAGGTTATATATTGAACAAACTTTATCTGTAAATTGCCACAAAAATAGCTCTAAGTTTTCAGTAAAACCTAACTGTGGGGAAAAGCATCACCTTCAAGCAACAGAAGCCTTTATAAATGGGAAAGAAACACCACGATTGATCAAATATACACTTGCTTTTTGCTGGTTTCGTTTTACTGTACAAACCCCCCCCCCCCCCCCCCCCCCCCAACTATAAATACAGGTGACATTACGCCATTTCACGCTACTGTGAAAGACAAAAACTTTTCTCAAGCTTCATGTCAAGTCACAGAGTAGAACAGTAAAGTGACATTTGAGGAAACCGTAACAGCGACCAGTAATTGCAGGTGTCAATCACATATTTAACCCTTTACCTTCCATGGAAACACCTGTGATTAGCCAAGTCTGCATCATGGAGTATGTACCCATCTACAGCATCAAAAAAAAATAAAATAAAAAAAAAAAAAAATCCACAGAAGTCAGTAGAAATCTTTTTTTTTTCTTTTCCAGGAAGAACCAGTTGAATTTCAGTATGTTGAAAGGTGATGCTCGATAAAGCCAAAAAACTGTCAAGTGCTACAGGTTGAAGTAAGTGCTAAACACCAAATGTTACACGTTACATTAGGTAAAGAAATGACTTAACATGAACCAAAAAAAATTGAATTAGAGCTCATTGTCTGGATATAGAACAAAGTATTGACATTAGTTCCAGCTGTACTCACTGGCCACTTTATTACGTACCCTTTGCTAGTACCAGGTGTATCTAATAAAGAAGCCAGTGAGTCTATATTCCGTTGTCGTTATAAATGCACTTCTGGTTATTTGAGTTAACTGTTGCTTTTTTTATGAGATTAAACCAACTTCCCATTCTCTTTTGACTTAAATTAAAATATCTTTTTCACTCACAGAACTGTCACTCAATGGATGTTTTCTCTTGTTTGGACCATTCACTGTAAATCCTAGACAATAACAGACACTCCTTCATTGGATGAACCTACCTTTCTGTTAGCATATGTCATATATTCACTGTTACAGTAAAGTAAACTGATTCTCTCAGAGTTAATTCAACACCAATAAGAGCAAGATACCTTTCAGTAGCTGTGTTTCCATTACAATTTTTCGCAAAACAATAGCGATATTCCTAAAATGTGCGCTTTGAACGCGTTTCCATTGACGGTTGTTCTAGGCAGGAGCGTCGTAACTCTCGTGAAATATCATCCCAGGAGATTTCACTGCTGTGACATTCGGAGCTTCAGATTGGCCATCAAACTGATAGTATTAGCATCAATGAATCGGCTAATTCTCTGGTCAGTAAAACACTAACATGTCAAACAAAGCAGCTGGCTGACATTATAAGGGTCTGTACATGTGGTCCCTACATTGTCAGGTTGAAATATTAAGTGTAAATATGCTAAGCACTTAACAACAAATTATAAGCAGTCAATGGTTGTCATGGTTACAGCGACTGCGCGCCACCATTTTCACTCCGACAGAAGTGATCATGTGAAGACGTACATCACACTCTGCGACATATTTGCGGAAAAAAAGTGTTTCCATTGTGGATTTGCGATATATTACAATATGGAAACATCTGAAAAACCACCTCATCAAAACGTTTTAGCAATATTTGAGTGTTTTTTTGGAATTTACGTGATTCCATTATCAGTTTTCATAGCAATATTTATATTTTACAAATTTCCAAGGGTAATGGAAATGCAGCTAGTGTTAACCTGAGTTTGAGTTTTAGTAGAGTGCCTATTTAAATTTTAAATCCTTTTTACTTTGCCTTCTTTTGCACTGAAACCGTCTGCACTTTACCTTTCATTGCAATGACAATAAAGAGAATCTCATTTCTACTTATAAAACAGCTGCTTTGAGTATTTTTGCCAAAAGGTTGCACATTCTAGACAGTGAAAGTACTTCCAAAACCACTGCTGATCTCCTGTTGGAAGACACTTCTGAGCCTGGTTTTTAGAGGCTTACATCAGTCACACTGGGCGTCCTCCTTAATTCTCTTACTGTTTGTGTGTACTGTATAAATGCTCTGTGGGGAATTGGCCTGCAGGGTGAAACCTGGCCTCTGGCTGAACTCTGGATCCAGGTCATGCAGGAACACACAGTCAGGCTTTGATCACCAAAGCACCTCACAGTTCACTCACACTCGAGTGGTCGACTGGCTGCAGGTCAGCCGCAATAATACCAGCTCATAAATCATATCAATGACATGATTGTTGTCCAGTAATTACACAGGGGAGATAACTCTTCAGATTTGGAAAACACCACTCTATTGGGTGCTGGTTATTTTCATGAAAGGGTTGACTGGAATACCTGGCATAGCTAAACAACGGTACAAGTACGAGATTATAGACAACATAGACGGTGGTCACGTTGACATGAACAAACCCAAACATGGCATTATCAGGAAATCACCAGGATTCTTCACAATTTAGCCCCTTTCAAATTTCTGCAAAGATGAAACGACCAGAAGCACATAAAAGTACAAAGTCTGTATCTGACCCCTGCGAATACTAACGATGCCCCACATGCTGCATCATCAGAAAAAGAAAACCGCACTTCGTTTCATGTTGTTGAAGCTGCTGGATGACCTGTATATGTATGTGTTTGTGTGAATATGAGCAGAGGCATGAAGAGACAAGAGCCAGACCAGCATTCATGCACTAAAAGAGCCACCATGGTCTGCAGCTACAAGAAAGAAGGTGGTCCAAGTGCACCGCCATTTATCAAAAACCAAGTCCGGATGAAAGCTTTCTAATGCAATGGTTCTTCAACTTTTTTTTACAGTGAACTATCGCCTGAAATACCCCCCACCCCACCCCACCCCACAACTGTTGCTTTAGGATTTTTGATTGAAAAATTAGGGTGAAATTTGTTCCTGCACTGCAAAAATCATCATTTCTAGTCAAAATATCTCACTCCATTTAAAGGAGTCATTCCATCATTATTTAATTAATATTGCTGTGTTATCCATTGTTATTGAATGCATTGTTCTATTTATAATAATGTCCTGATTGCTTTGTTTCAAGCTGTTTTTTCAACAATGTACCTTGTTGTAGAGGAGCAGAAGTGGCCTGGAAATTCAACATTAACATAACATGCTACTTATTATTGTTACTTATACAGACTAACGCTCCCTATTTCAGTCTCGGCACCCCCCCCTACCTCAGTTTTCTCATCCCAAAGTACCACCCCAGTTGACAAACACTGCTTTAGGTAATATTAACATACTATCCACTGTTGTAAGTGATGCACCTCTGTAAACGAGGAACATGAACAGTATTGATCAAACCAAAAAGGATGCAAATTGAAGGATATATTCACATTATTTTCATCACTTTATTCAGCACTGTCTAATCTACTAAGTGTGTCCATGTGGGCTGCAATTTACTGCAGGTCATCCACAAACCGTTGAAAACTGCCCTAATTAATCTTCACTGATGAGTCTCCCATGTTCGATGTATTTTCTGTTATTTTATTAAGTAAAACCATAGCTTACATTGACATATTTCTGCTCTGAAAACTGTAGTAAATTGCTAGTGACAGGGAGCAGCTGCATATTGGTCGAGGGTTCAGTTCCAGGTTTTGAAATAAAAATGGGGAGGCAAGCCGTCAGTTTTGCCCCCCCTCCACCTGGAATACTCTTCATTGAGAAATGGAAATACCAGAACTCATCTCACTACAAGCGTTTTGTATTATTTTATGGACTAGACAGTGCGAAACCTTTGGATAGTGCCAATGTTTTTAAATTATTTGCTGACGTTGACTAGATCTTGCAGAAATTGCTTGTGACTTAAATGACATTGCACTTTATACATTTTCATCAACTGCTCTTATTATTTTCTGTCATTGCTAAAATATCGTCCGTTTCTTTTTTTTATTATCATCATTGATTCTTTAACATGCTATGGCAGTGGTTCCCAACCTTTTTTGGTCATGACCACATTTTAACTAGCCTGGTTGCAGACTATAGTCTAGACCTGCACTGGCAGAAGGCTCGCAGCTGCTCGGGGCTGTGGGTCAGAACAAAACCATTGTGGTTCAAACCAGAGGTGGGTAATCCCGGCTCTAAAAAGTAAAAGTCATGCCATGTATTTGTTCCAACCATTCACTGAATCAGCCCATTTTGATGAGCACAAGGTAGAATCACCTGTATGAAGTTATGAAGAAGTAATACATGGCAGGACTTTTACTGTTTGGAGCTGGAACTACCCACCTCTGGTTCAAACGGTCTCTGCAGGTATAGACCAACACTATGACCAATCACTACTTTCCTATCTGCTCATTTGTTGTTGTTTTTTTGTGTATATATGTATATGTTTAGTACTTCAATTATTTATTATTATTATCATTATTACTATCATTGTTATTATTATTATTATTGTTATCATTATTATTATTATCATTTTTGTACTATGCACTCTATTGCTATAAGATGAATTCATGTTAATGTGGAAGTGAAGAAGGGTTAGGGTTAAATAAGCTTATGTTTCATCCTACTCCTTTTCGGACATGTCATTGTGTATTATTATTATTATTATTATTATTATTGTATTGATTATTGTTGAATTCTGCACATGTTCGAAATAAAGCATTCAAATCAAATCAAATCAGCGGAACAGTAACTTTGACATTTTCGCTAAGTCCCATCCTTTTTTACTACCAGCAGAGGGAGCTGCTATATCAAACTAATGATGTAACCACTCGGCAAAACACCAAAAACATCCTCCTTTATCAGGAATGAACAGAATGCCTCTCTGTTCATCTTTCAATGACAACCCCAAGTTTAAGACTTCGTCCCATTACTACCACTTCATTCCACTCCCACTGACCTCTTGGTCAGGTCACTCTTGTAATCGATCTCAATTAAATAAGGGATAAATAAGGAGGTTCCCAGTATGATTTGGGGACTGACAGTCCTCCTTCAATTCCTGTTTTTACAGAAAATACATAAACATGTTAAAACCAATAGCACTTCAGTAGCTGACGTTAATGATATGAAAAAAAATGCATAAAGGTAGTTAATTGATGGAAACCATTCTATTGCATTTTGATGCTATATTATGTACATTATTGTGGCTGTTTTTTTCTAATTTCATTATTTGTGATTCTTGTCTTGTGTTTACATTTCTTTATTTTTAATTTCTCAGTATGTCAATATAGGTGTGCATGTAAGTCTACGTGCATGTGAAGTTGATAAGGGAATTAAACTTGATTTTTCATATATTATGTTGATAGGAACCTAATGATCTACTGTTCTGTGGTGAAGGAACAGGGTTAAAAATACGTTTTACTTCCTCCCACTACTTTTCAAATACAAATCAAGTCATATTTCCGTGTATTTACTTTGGTTTCTTGTTCAGTTTTGTTTTCGTATCCGTTTCATTTGCAAGTGCTAAATAGGATTAGTGTTTGTTTGCATGTATTAAAACAAACTAAACTAAATTAAACTGTGATCTCTATGTTTGCAGATGACAAAATGTGACATATGCAACTCTAGTAAAACATACAATTACACACAAAACAACACTGAATATAGTGCAGCCACATGCAAACACTTCCTCTCCTATGCACTCTGTCGCCCCCTATTGAGTGAACAGCTCCATTTTCTACAGTATTAGATGTTGATGGGCTGCAAACAGGAGCTCAATGCAACACGCCGCAGAACACAAAGTGACAGAAAACCAAACTTAGAGAACGGAAAAAGAGAGGAAGGGCGTGAGGCGTGAACAAGGCAGGGACAGAAACATGAGGAAACACCCAGAGGGGGGCCGGTTTCTTACATGTGCCAGGGGTCTGCTGTGGAGGCCGATGGTGGGTCTGTACTGGTGGAAGTCAGTCTGGATCACACACACTCTCTTCTCCATCCTCACAGATCACAGAAACCCATGCTGTCTTCACCCGAGTGGGCTCTGGGGTGGAAGTGAAGCATGGGGATGGGTGTGCTGTCCTGAGGCTGTGGGTGTGTAAATATGTGTGTGTAAAAGAAAAAGAGAGGGGGGGGGAGGGAGGGAGGGAGGGAGGGAGAGAGAGAGAGAGAGAGAGAGAGGGTGTGTAAGTGTGTGTGAAAGTGTGTTACGCCTGCTACCTGACCCTGACAGCAACAGGAGGGAGGGAGGTAATGAGCAAAAGCAAAACACAAATGAGCTTAAGCAACAACACACACACACACACACACACACACACACACACACGCACTGGTTTCTATGTCTCATGAGGACCAAGTTTGTAATCAAGTAACCATTGGGTAGTGAATGTAAACGCATAAAAATTGGAAAATTAAATTCCTTTTTTTTTTTCAAATGAAAATGAATGACATTTCTAATTAAAAAATAAATGACTAAATAAATAAATGATTTAAAATATATATATATATTTTTAAAGTAAACTCATCTTCAAACCTTTGAAAAACACATGTTTTGCTTTCCACCTGTTTCCCCTCCTGCTTTATGGGGACTTCCAGAAAAAAAATAATTAATGTATTTATAGGGCCACATCACTTCTATTTTACTAGTGAGGACTTTTATTCATATTTAACCCTTATGGGGACCTGAATTTTGGTCCCCATAGTGTGACTGTGTAAACATATCAATGTCTCCATAAAGTCATGAAGATAGGAATACAAACTTGCACACACACACATATGTTATAGCTACACACACCCTTACACTCCACCCCTCATGTCAGACACGCATGCATACACACACTTGTCATGTTTTAAGTCATGGTCCATTCTGACAGGAGGAAAAAACAAAGAGACAGGCAGCGAAACAGCTCCAAATACACACACACACACACACACACACACACACACACACACACACACACACACACACATTTTCGTTTACATGTATCATGAGGACCAACTTTGTTATCAAGTAGCAATTGGGTAGTGAGTGTAAACCTTTATCATTTTTTTTGTATTAAAAAAATTATAATTATAAACAATTTAAATTTTATTACAGAAAAAAAATTCATGAATAAATACAATCACAATAATTTAAAAAGATTTAATTGAATAAATAAATTAAGATAAAATAATAATTGTAAAATAATTTAAATGTTATTAAATTAAAAAAATATATATTCAATTGAATAATTGAGCACACTTTATTGTCATTGCACACAATTGCATACAATTAAATAATTAAAAAATGAATAAATAAATACAAGATCACCAATTTAAAAATAAATAAAAATAAAAAATCATTTGAAAAAATACATAAAAATGTAAACTTTTTTGTTTTTAAAGTAAACACATCTTCAAACGTTTGGAAAAATAACTGTTTTATGAGGACTTCCGGAATTATTTTTTTTATATATTTATAGGGCCACATCACTTCTACTTTGCTAGTGGGGACCTTTATTTATATTTAACTTTTGTGAGGACCTGAATAGATTCCCAATAGGTCCCCATGATGTGACTGTGTAAACATGTCAATGTCCCCATGAAGATAAGAATACAGACTTTAGTGCTTTCATGAGTGTGTTAATACTGTAACACCCAGATTCATCTATAGTAACAATGAGTCACAGAAAACAACAAATGCATTATGACATGAGGACAGTGTTTGAAAGTATGAAATGTTATATTACAGTAAAAACACTGGTGTCAAAAAAGGCAATGGGGAAACAGTAAGGAGAACTTACTGTAAATTTCCCCACTGATTGTTAGATAATAAAATAATCTATACAAAAGTATTTATTAAAAAGCTCATGGGATAGGTTTACAAGTTGGTCTGATGCCCCCTAGTGGCCAAATAAATAGTCATTTTTTTGCATTCTGAGATTCTGTTGAATAAAAAGTGCTTCATATATGCAATGTCTTATTATTATTACTATTATTTATTATTATAGGTAGTAGTAGTAGTCATTGTAGTAGTAGAAAGATATACTTTGATTAATCCTACCATGGGAAATACCAGGTTTTACAGCAGCAGAGTACAAAAGCACACAAGAGCAAAAGAAATGCAAAATAATAATTAAAAAAAAAAATCTAAATATTTAAAGAGATATATACAATTTACAGCCGTGCATATGCTGATCATGCCCATAGATGGAAGTAACTTAGAAAAATTACTTCATTCCTGTACTTAAGTTTTTCTAGGTATCTCTACTTTACTTGTGTATTTATATACTTTTTACTGTTATTCCCTACATTTTTGCATAAATATCTGTACTTTATACTCTTTACATTTATATAAATATCTGTACTTTACACTCCTTTATGGTGTTTTTGTCAGTACATTGGAAAAAAAAGAGTAAAATGTCTGTGTTTTCTTGCAGGTTATGACTCACAGGTCCTGTTTCCAGTCAACAGATGGTCCATATGGAAGTCCACGTCTGGTCAGAACATGAAACACACCTATTATTAAACAAACAAACATCAAAATAATACATATTATAAAGCTGATGTTTTCCAAAACGCGTTGGAAGGAACTAAATATGGAAGATGAGTTTGACACCACTGATGTACATGATCAGTTCATTAAATTTGGGAAAATACCTGATTTTCAGTGAACAGATGCTAAATAAAGAGGATAAGAGTATAATACATGGTGATAAATCAATTAAGGAAAGTTAAATTCCATATACATCCACAACAAGGAACGCATCATCTAAAGAGTTCAACAAAAATCAGTGATTAAAAACACAACGCAACTCTTAAGTACAAGTTAAATGTCAAAGAAAAAAAGCAGTGTGTCATGTGACAAAAGCAGAATTAACAGTACAAACATCATTTCTCAACCACGACATGAAACGACAAAAAAAAGTAAAAACAAGAAGCTAAGGTTATGTATTTTGTCTTCCCTTTGCTTTTTTTCCTCATCATAATAGTTTTCCATGAACGAAGCCTCTGTTATCAGCTGATCCATTGTGTTGTGTTACATTGAAATGATTCCCACTAGAAACAACAGGTTTTAAAGACATTGTGAATTATTTTTTCCCCACTATATTTAACATCTTTCAAACGTATTTAATATCGACATTTATTGCAATATTACCCTTTGCATTTTTCAGTAAATATCTGTTGTTTCTTTGATATTTAATTTACTGATTAAGCAGATGTTTCTAAACGTTTAATTGATTTATTATCTGTCTCAAAGTGCAAAATAAACAGACTTGGGGGCGGCCGTGGCTCAGTTGGTAGAGCAGGTCGTCCAGTAACTGAAGGGTTGGTGGTTGGTGGCTAAAATAGCACTATATAAATTAAATCTATTATTATTATTATTATAAAAAAACAACTACATTTTAAACCAATTATTTACTTGTATTAATAGAATTAGTGGATCAACAGGTATTAAAACAGTTGGATGATTTTAGTAACTTTTTATAGGTTAATGTAGCATTAGCTGCTTATAGAAATGTTGTAAAAAAAAAAAAAAAAAGAGCCCAATTTCTCCTCTGTTTTAAGCCTCCATTTCTCTGCTGTTAATGTGTCAGTTATTAGTCTACTTTGTGGCGTCGAGCGGCTGCAGCAAATCATGCATAAAATGATATGTTTACTTTACAAAAAGGAGAAATGACAGCACAGGGTAATTTATCTTGTTTCATCTTGAGGGTATGATGGGAGCAGGTCATTTAGGTTTTTAATCAACCTGGCAGTGGAAATTTTGGATTATTTTTTTTTTTTTTACAGGCTTATTGTCAGAGCAGGGATCAGATGACAGTTGGTCTGTCTTGTATTTTTCAAAGAGCCGAGTTGAGCGGATGTCAGCATGTGTGCGGAGCTCAAGAATTTGACCTTATGCTCATAAAAAAAAAACCTTCTTTATGTCACAGTTCATTTATTCTGTCAGTGAATGTACAGTACGATGTCAAAGCAAGCTCTGCTGCACAACCTTAAGTCACATTTAGATCTCAGCTGAGATTAACTTTTACACGTGTTAATATATGGAGGAAAAAAATACCTCAAATGACATTTAGATATCTTCCAATTCAAATAAAATGCGAACGAAACAAGTCCGTTCAGTGAATTTTTAATGTTTTAGCGCATTTTATAGCTATTTAGTGCAGATTAGTGTATTTTTAGTGCATTTTGGTTTATTTTTTGTGTATTTTATTGTATTTTTACAGCATTTTATTGTTTTTTTTTGTGTATTTTATGTTTTTTTTAGTGCGCTTTAAAGCTTTTCAGCAGCTGTCAGTATCATGCCTTAGGATTAGTTTTCATGAGTATGTTTTAGCCGATAGTGAACGAAGAGCAAGATTGAAACCTTCACTCAAGAGTACTGTTGAATATATTTCTATTAAAGAGGGTATCAGTATCAGAGACAGACTATCATACTTAAGTATCAACTTAAAAATAGCATTTACCATACAAATTTACACATCTACTTTTGTTTTTCTCATATTTGTCCAAACAAATGTAACAGGAATTAAAATGAACAAGAAATTGAAGGAAACAAGGGTGGTTTAATATGTTTTTTTCCACAACTATATGTAGCAAATGTTTCTGTGTTTGAAGAATGTGTATTCCTCACATTCACCTAAAAACATCTTTTCAGTTTTTTTTTCCCCCCACTGCTTTCATGTGGCCTGTATGAGAAAACTTACCTCAGCTGTCCTGAAACACTAGAATTTTCTCTGACTTTACCATCTTTTTTCACAGATGTGCTTTGTCACATTTATCAAGTAAACACTCACAGCTTCTTTTCAAACTTGAGTGTTAGATTTGGCAGAAAAAACCCCAAGAACATACTGACATGGAAGAAGTGCAGACATTTTCCCAGGCTGCCTTTCCTAAACCGACCCTCTGCCTCCTAACAACTAATGACCAAACCAAAGTGCTAATATCACTCAAGCCATTCTTCGCCGAGGCCTTGTCTGAGCGAGAGCTTTTCAGAATCAAGAGGAATTGCTGCGCTGCCCCTTAATGTACGTGTGTAGAGCTTTATGTTTGGCAGGATTTACTCTGGCAAGGAGCCACATCTTGAAGAAAGCCACCTACTGTTGTGGAAAAGCTGTGGGGCGGTCGACCCACGGCTGTCCACAGACAAGTACTCATATCCATCACCACAACCATAACCACAGAAATATGTAAACCCTTTAACGCTCACCTTTCTGACTGAGATAGGGATATACAGCTGTGCTCATAAGTTTACATACTCTAGCACAATTTTTGATTTTTTTGGCCCATCTTTCAGAGAATTTGAATGATAATACAAAAACTTTTCTTTCATTTGCGGCTAGTGGTTTGGTAAAGCTATTTATTAGCCAGTTATGATTTGTTTGTTAGCAAGATAACGCAAAAAGTTATGGATGGATTTGGCTGAAATTATCAGGAAATGCTTATACAGGCACAAGGAACAAGTGATTACATTTTGGTGGTGATAGGTGGAGGTATGTGGGTGGGGGACATGTTTGTTTCATTTAATCAATCAATCAAACTTTATATAGCACTTTTCATACATGGTGCATGTAGCACAGAGTACTTTACATCAGACCACCCATTATCCTGCAGTTTCAGGTACACTTAAAAATTTTAAATAAATAAATAAAATTACTAAATAAATTAGAATAATAAAATAAACCTATATAAAACAGAAGAATGAAATCATGTTAAAAGTAAAACTTTCATTAAAAACTAGGATAAAAAGGTAGGTTTTCAGTTCACATTTGGTTGGTTGGGGCAGACTGCTGCTCACAGAAGTGAAAGTGAAACCTATCGACCATTTATGGGGTTGGGGGTTGATCTGCCTTGGTGGAGACATGTAACATTCCAGAAACATGGAAATAACCATAAATATGTTTTACAGATATATTCATTATTATTATTATTATTATTCAAAGAGTGAAAATGACAAATGCTAATAAGTATAAGTATAGTATATAATATAATACTAATCACAGATATAAGTCTTTAGTGGTAGGTTACACTTTATTTTGTCAGATGTTGTCCACTCATTTTGGTTAAAAACACGGCCTAGATGACTGGAGAGTCGGCTTTGGATCAATAGGTCACTGGTTCGATTCGATTCCCTGGATTGGTAGAGAATTATTGGCTGATGTGTACTTGAGCAAGCACTTAAGCCCCCCCCCTCCATTTACTCCCTGGGTGCCTGATATGATGCATCTAGTGTTGGGTTAAAGGTAGAAGACACATTTGGGTGTGGTACACGTTCCTGTGTGTGAACATACGGACAAAATAAAGATTCTTCTTCTTCAGTTCCTTTCAGGTTTAAGGTTTTCTTGCATGAACTGCATATTTGACCCCCCCACCCCCTCGCATAATGGCTCAGTGATATTGAGGTCAGAAAACGAAGATGGACACTTCTTCACCTTCACTTTTTTCTATTGTAGCCAATGACAGGTCAACTTAGCCTTATATTTTGGGTCATTGTTATGTCCAAGACTGTCCTATTTCAATTCAGTCAGGGTATGTAAACTTATGAGCACAACTGTATCTGTGGTTAAGTTTGCTGAGATGATAGTGGGATGTAATCTTAGCCATCTGCCTTGCTATGAGCCAAGTCCACAAATGTAAAGCACCACATAAAAGCAAAGTTAATACAGGATCATAAGGTGCAGAGAAAAATACTTTTCCATGAAGCAGCAGGATAATCACCAGCTTTTACCTGTTAATTGTAGTAATCCAACTGCCTTCTATCACAGTGTAATTATAGTGGTTGATTTGTTGTTGTTGGGGTTTTTTTTTCCTGATGTCAATCTACAGCATCTGTGAGTTTGCTTTGGGTGCAGGTCTGGGATCAGCAACAGTCAGAGCCGCAGAACAAGGAGACGGAGGCTGATTTTGATCTGGAATCAGAGTTTAGACAGGCCATCTCCTATGTCTTGCTCCAGCTTGTTCGTGGCTTCTCGTCTGCCTGTACATGACACACGTTTATGGAATTTGATTAATTAAAGACTCCGGTTGGCAGCTGCATCTTGACATAAAGATTACAACTCTGGTTAAAAAAAAAGAAAAAAAAAAAAAAAGAGGAGACTCGTTTTAACAGTCATGTATTTGCATCCACTGACGTCTCACATATGTTGCGGTTTATTCACCAATGCACCAGAGGGATCACACTACAGGAGTTGTTAACAGAATGATGGGATGTAGAGGAATGTGGCAAACAATGCATAACTAAAAGAACCATCATATTAGCCCACAGGCCCGGTGTTATAATATTAGAACATTGAGTCTTTAAGGGTTAAGATTTGGGACTTTGGGGGTTAAAGGTTGAATATATAAGATTTTTTTTTTTATGTGCACCAGTTTATGTGAAAGTCTGCACTGCACAAACTGATTTAGAAAGAAGCCAAATATTCTCAAACAAACTAAATGATGTATTAAGCAAATTTTTCTGCAAATTTTGATACTGAAAGATGATGGAAAAACAGTTATTTATTACAAAATACTCTTATTCTGATAGGCTGCACATGTGGTTTTGGGGGGTGTGGAGGGAACTGTGGTGTCAATAAAAAACATGAATTTCCAAGCTCATCAAGCTAGTCTATTACTCAATATTAATCAAATATCATTAATACAAGTGTGCAATACACATACAAATGTTACCTTAAAATAGGCCTAACGTTGTTGAATGTGGGGATGTGGGAAGTTGAACAATAACACAATAGGATAACAAGGAAGCTGCGTTTCAAATGTCTTCAAATCGTCATTAATTTATTAGGTCTAATCTCATTATTAATCAAATGCTGCCACAGCAAGCAAAAAAAAGTTGAAAGTAAAAAAATAAAACAATAAATAATAAAATGATGTGTAATAACGAATGTAAATAGTGTATGATTAGATAACGTAAGTTTTAGGACTATTTCAATTATTTAGGTTATATGATCACATCATTTAAATTAGATTTCGATGTTGTGATGTTCTAATTAATGACTGCTGATGCTGCTGCTCTTTCAGTTCTATGGTCAGCTTCATCCTCGCCTTTATGGCAACTTTCTCTCTCCTCCGTGTGTTGTGGCTCTTCATCTGACATGTCGCTATCATCAATGAACATTCGGTCACGGTTCGTGTTTACTGGAGCAATTGAATAGAACGAGAATGTGACAAAAATACAAACTAGATCCACTGTAGCCGGGGCTGCACGCAGACATATGAAACACTGTGCCTCAGCAGCAGTCAGGTAGTAGAGAAATCATTTAAAATATTTACCTGGGGATAACAAGTCATTATTTGGTACAAGTTGAATTTTCGGGACATGTACAGTCATATTAGGGACATCTGGTCAATCCTCCAGCACAGCATGACGAGATTGACACAGGTCCCTGAACGCACATAAAACAACACGTGAGTGGACACTTGTGTTGTGGCACTTAAAAGACACAATTTCAGACAACAGCCTTATTATATGCTATTATGACAACAATTAACCAATAATAAATGCAACGGTAAGCACCAGGAGTGAACAGGTCCACATTAAAACCTTTTATGGCATGGCAGCCTATGAATGCAAAGTATGCTCACCAGAATTCTCATCCCTTTCCCTGTTCCGCGTTTTACTGCGTGTGTCCGTAGCAGTTCTATGTCCCTTGGACGATTAACCTGATTCGTTGCTGTATCGTTGGTATCAGCCGCGGCTAGCTGTCAGTGAACCTACGGGCTAACTGTCCATTAACTTGCAGGCTAGCTGTCCATTAACTTGCAGGCTTGCTGTCCATTACACTGCAGGCTAGCTGTTCATTACCCTGCAGGCTAGCTGTCCACTAACCTGCATGCTAGTTGTCCATGAACCTGCATGCTAGCTGTCCATTAACCTGCAGGCTAGCTGTCCATTAACCTACAGGCTAGCTGTTCATTACCCTGCAGGCTAGCTGTCCACTAACCTGCAAGCTAATTGTCGAGGCGGGAGCCGTGCTAGCTTCATCGCTTGCCTTGTGACTGCTAGCATGACCACAAATGCTGCTGTTCCCATAACCGGTTGCTTTATGTCGCTTTGAAGCATCTCCCTCTTCCTACTTATTAAAAAAAGGACACCAAACTAATCTGTCGTTTAAGCATGTTGTTTGCTGTTGAGAATTAAACACCATCTGTCTGTTCCTCTCGGCTCCACTGCTCCTCAAGTGCGAATTTTCTACGTTTCCTTTTCGTTCCTTGTTTGGGGGCGTGGTTTGTGTGTGTGTGACATTTCCGACTCTCAAATGACGTTGAACCTTAATACATAACATGAACTTATGAAGATTTGTTATTTACATTACATGCATCAATTTATTTTAAATATTTAAAAAATATCATATAAATATAGGTTGTTTTTTTTTATTCACGAGAGGTCCCGGATCCTGTTCCTTCAGGATCCAGCTGAAATTACCTCCTGCTTAAAATTCATCTTTAGCTGATTGATTGTTTGCTAACTCTTATCTTTAAGCTAAGGATGCTAATGTTAGCAAGTGTGGCCACAGTTATTGTTAACAACCTGGGGTGATTCAGACATTTCACAATTAAAGGTTGAAAATGTTTCGTCCTGTATAGGGAGCCTAAGTCTCCGCCCTTTCCAGTCGGTCCACTGGACCTAAATACGGAAAATTTTAACATGAGAGTGGATGAGGAGAAAATAATTATTTTCTGGTCCACTTTACTTTATGCCCTGAATCACACATTTGCTGTACTTCAATTAAAATCATAACCAATGATGTGAGTTTGGAGTTTCTTTGATACGTGTTTTGTGAGTTATTAGCGTGTAAAAGTATGTAATTATTTGGACTACATATCAGACGTCGCATAGTTGACGTCACAGCAGAATCTTTCCCTGCAAACTTTTCAAAACCGTATACCGCCTTTTCTATTTTTCATTTGAAAATGCCTGTGTGCTTTGTGTCCCGGTGTAATCACAACACCATTTCCACATGTTCCCTCTACCACTTCCCGGCTGAAGAGAGCTTGTCCCGCATGCTGGCTCTCACTCGACCAACTATCTCTCCCCCGGAGTAGCTGCCACTTTCCACATGCCCCGATTTAAAGTGGTTTTCTCCACGTTTGATGCTCTTGCCTTCGTCCTGAAAGAAGGAGGTGAAGCTCGCCAAAGTCACAGCCATTTTCAAAGAGTTTGATGGTGAAGCTTGGTGGTGATGTCATATTTCTGAGACGAACGTTGTAGTCCATTACTTACTCTCACATAAAACCTAACGTAACTTTTTATGCCTGTCCAAAGTGAGTGCTTTCTCAATGTGAAAATGTATCTTTAAAATTAAAAACACAGACATCATATGTGAAAACCGTAGCACATTCCAAACGGGACCAGAAAATTACTTTTATCCCTCCATTGACTCGCATTAATTTTTTTATGGCACTTAGGTCCCATTTCCCGGAAATCGACCGGAAATAGAATCGCGTCACTTACACAAACATTCTTTGGAGTCTGTATTATACTGGCAGTTGATCATTTGTTGACGTTAGCCGACTCAATTTATAAACTAATAGGAGCTAATACTTGGCCATTGATAAATACAACAATTAAGATATTTTTTACTAAGAAGAATAATCACCTGTTTTTTTACATCAACATTCAAGTTGTTTTCTTGAATTTAGGTGACTGGTGATTAGGTTTAATATAAACAAACCACAACCTCCTGGAATAAACTAAATATAAGTGCAAATCCTACTGAAGCTTTAACCCTGCTTGGGGAACTAATGCATTGTACACTCAGTGATAAGTTGTATTTACATTGTGATTTGCCACTGGAGTTCTTTAAACCTGCACAGGCATCAGCACACTTACATGTCTGCAGCAGTGAACCCTGGGTAATACATCAGCCTGCATTGTTATGCTATGTCTAGAAGACAGAGTACCTGTCGGCTGTGGACTCCTCTGCCACAGCTCTACATAGCTGTGAGAATTATCTGACATGAATCATCATTTGCATCTGTTTCTGCAGAGGGGGTATTTACTTACACAGACAGCAGGGATGAATTGACCATGACATAAACATCTTCCAGAGTGGAGGAGTGCTCTGATCTCATACGAGAGCCAATTATTATCTGACCCTGAAGTGATGTGAGGAAGGCCATCAACATCATGAAATTACGGGTGATGATTAAGTGTCTTCGAAAAATAACTTTGACTGACGATTTGTCTCTTTAATCATTGTAGTGCTCTTATAATAAAAGCTTTAGAATATGTAATATTATAACCCCATAAATGTAATAACTCCAATAAATCTAATACGAATTTGCAGCTTTTAAGGTAATAATCCCTCTAATTTAATAACTTTCCCACAAGCATTACACCTCATTTTCCCACAGTGTGCTCTTACCCATTCCATTATCATAATTATATCCAGACATTTTATTTACATGATTCAAACAGACGCTATTATACTTAATGAGAATAAATAATATCAAGTTCATACTGAAGCTTTTTTTATCATAAAACCTTTACATTTCCCCCTATTATATTTTTGTTTGTAATTACAAATACTTTTTTGTAGGGCTGTCAAATGATTAAAATGTTTAATCAGATTAATCATAGGGTTACTTGGGACAAATTTTTATTAATCATGTTCAAAACACTATGTTGGTTGATGGTTGTCTTTCTGTTTTTTTTTTTTAAACTCAAATTTCCCACACAAAAATACACTAAGAAACACACAAAATATGAGGGGAAAAAAGTAGAAAACATGCTAAAATCCACTAAAACTCACAAAAGAAGTGATGAAAAATTCTAATTATATTCCAAAACTTGTAAAATACAGAAAAAAACACCACAAATGTGCTAAAATATCTAACACATATGCAAAAATGTGAATATATGTGCATTTAACAGCTTTACACTATGAAGACATATGAAGTTTACCACTATATTGTACTATTGCAGTTGTATTTACACATCTATTTCATCCATAGCACAAAAAGATTCAAGGATGAAGAAACCCCAAATCACCTATTGCTACTATTCCTTCTTGACTTTAGGAGTTTCAGATATGATAGTATCTTCCATATGCAAACGAATGTAGGAACTTTCTGTAACTGTAATAAAAGATGCTTTGGATTAAAAAAAATGCTTTAGATGTACCTTTTCTTATCTGCTACAGTAGTTCGTAGTATAGTGATGGCAATGGGACATTTCTGTTTGTTGAATGTTTTTATACAAGTAAATGATTATGAACATTATTTCCTACATGTATATTTTTTTAAATTTACAATTAAGACACAGAAACAGCTACTCATACAGTAGATACACATCTTTCACATTGAGTTCACATGCTTCTAAAGGCAAACATATGGTTTTCAGAGTGTTATACTGCCCTCTAGTGGTCAGGAGAACTGCTAACACCCAGCTCAAGGTACTGTTAGGAAGTAAAAAAAAAAAAAAAATCCAAAAAATCTGACAATTACCAGTTGTTCAATATATCCTAATCACATCTCATTTCTGCCTTTCACTATGCACTTTCTGTAAATAACAAAGAATACTGTCATTTTGTTTTTTACTACTTTACTTTGCACTCTTTGGTTATTCTGTATGGACACTTTAATGTGACACTGCACCTTACCTTTTTTGCACCTCACTGTCTTATATGTTGAACACTGCTGTTGTTATGAAGCCATTTCCCAATTGTGGGATCAATAAAGTACTTATATTCTAAACTCACATACCCATTGTTTTTTTGTTTTTTTTAATTAACATTAGAGGAATACAATCCCAATGTAATGGACTTAACCTTACAATTCATGCTTGTTTTGATCTGTCATTCTTCAGAATTTAAGTAAATATTCATATTTATGCTTAATCTATTACTATAATACTGCATAATTATATTACATTCACTGTATCATAGCTTTAAAAAGAGGACAGATATTAGAAAGCCCTGAAAGCATCAAATTTTAAATTTTAAATGTTCATAATTATTATTATTTATTTATTATATTTTTTTAAATTATTATTCCCTTTTAAATGTTTTTTTTTATTTAATTAAATTTAAACCTTTGTTGGTCACACTACAAATTTGTTTTTGTTTTGCTTTTTCCACCTCACAGGGACTTTTATAACATAAAATTTTTTTTTTTTTTTTACTGAACCTAAATTTAACTAAAGTATTAAAAGTCAAACACCACTCCTTCACCAATCTTACCAACATAATTTGTGACTTGGTTCAAATTAGATGTATTAATGTTTGTATCATTAGCATTTCATGACTCTTTACTATCATCACAGTTTGGTTCAGCATGTTTTCAAAAATTATGACATGAATACCAAAGTATTTCTGGAACATCATGAGGATTGTTTATATAAAATAGACTCTCCAAAAGTTAATAAAAAGGGTAAAAAAAAAATCAAACTTCCCTGCAGTTAATAAAAGGGGTAAAAAAATAAATAAATCAAACTTCCCTGCAATTTTGAAAGAAAAGAAAAGAAAAGATCATAGCAGAGGTGTTGTCACGGTTACGATCTTCTTCCTTGGTGGTAAACTATCATGACCTGAATATATCATTAACAGTGCCACCCAGTGGTGTTTTTGTGCATTACATGCTTCTTCCAAAAGACATTTGGTGTCAAAAGACTTAAATTTAGATTCAATATCAGGGGTCAAAGTTACCTCTACCAAACGGTTGAGTTGACAAACAAAAGGTTAAGACTGTTTGTAATTATTATTTTATTAAAAAGAAAAAAGTTTACACTCACTACCCAATGGCTACTTGATTATAAACTTGGTCCTCATGAGACATGGAAATGAGTATGCGTGTGTATGCGTGTGTGTGTGTGTGTGTGTGTGTGTGTGTGTGTGTGTGTCTTGGTCCGCTAATTCAGAGATGATATCAACATCCTGGTTCTAATCTCCTCGATAAATGAACAAGTTCTTATTCGTCTCGTGAATCTTAATCTCATAGAGGAGGTTTGGTGGCAGCGCCTTCACCATGTTGTCCCAGATGTAAACAGCCAAATTCTCAGTTGTACTAAAAGAGTGAGAAAAGACAATGATGAGTAAAGACAAAAAATATGACATAACACTGTGTGAAGAAGCTGCACTGGAGGCAGAAGACACACCTGACAACACTGGCAAAATATGGGACGTCTTTGTCCAGGTTCTTATGGTCCAGAGGAGTCATGATAACATCCTGTACAGAAAAAAAAAAATATTATTAACTATTATTTATGTATTAACCCTTTGATGCATGAATTATGAGAACCTTTGTATAAAAAAATAAATAATAATAAAAAAAAAATCTGTGTTTTTATTCTTCTTTAGGCCTGAAAAAAAGCAATGTGATTGAAATCTGTTTAATGAACCTATTTTTTATTGAGTTACAAAAATGTTCACTCAGCTGGATGAGATGTGTTTAAGCTTTGAAGAAAAGAAACGTATATTTAATTAAAACGCAATATCAGAACATTGAAATAAAACTATTTTCATGCAGTTTTTCTTTAAGAAGACTGTGAATTAGAGTTAAATAGCAACAAGCAATTGATTTAAACATGTTTTATCTTATAGGAATGTAATTTATTTTATTTCAGGCTTAGGAGAGTGGTAACTTATTTAAACTGGACATTTTTTAGTCTTTTTATATGTATATGGTCTTAATGTTATGGGTGTATTTCCTTTATGTTGTATAATTGCGGTTGTATTTATTGTGCTCTGTGTTTTTAGTGCATGTACTGCTGCTGGATTCTTGAATTTTCCTACATGTATGTGTGTGTGTGTGTGTGTGTGTGTGTGTGTCCATCTGTCTGTTTCTTTTTGTATTCATATATGTACAATTTTCATCCAGACCCATTGGGTATTTTTTTTGTTTTTTATTATTATTTTTTTAACTGTTTGAAACTAAGTCTCATTTTGCTTGTTGACAGCTGAGGAGCAAACAGACAGTTGTTTGTTTTTACAAAGTCAACATTTTCAGACATTATTGACTCAGGTTTGTCAAATGTTGAGCTTGTTCTGGTGGAGGAAAAAACAAACAAACAAGTCAATAAATACTCTCTAAATACTCTACCCTAACCTACCCTACCCCACTCTACCCTGCTCAACCCTACCCTACCCTACTCTAACCTACCCTACCCTATTCTTTCCTACTCTACTCTATTATACCCTACCGTACTCTACCCTACTACAATAACAGGCTGTTGTGTTTTGTTTTGTTTTTTTTTACCTCAATGCATTTCTTCAGGTCTGTGAAGTTCATGATCATTCCGGTCAGACGATCAATCTGTGGGTAAAACAGTGGATATAAATGTCAAACACACCTGTTACATAATCCTGAAAAATATGAGAAGAAGTATTTATTTATTATTTTTTTTTTTTTACTACTGACAAGTTTTTATCAAAAGGATGTATTTTTGAAGCTCACCTTTCCACGTAGGGTCACTTCCACTGTGGACAGAAATGAAAACAGTTGAATTAACAAAACTATATCTGTCCTTTTCAGTATCTCATTACGGTTTTTTTCTACAATAATAATAAAGTTTTGAATAGAAACAGATTTACACTATGAAACTACTGTGGAGTTAGTACTTCATGGTACTTTAGCTGCTGTATATTTGGATATACTTTTATACAATCCTTTATCTGTTTGGACATGTTTTTTACTTTTACAACTGTGCTGAACCAGTGTGACAACATTTTATTTTCTGTACAATCTGAATGAAAATAAAGTCTGTCTAAATCTATTCTATTCTATTGACCCATTCAGGATGGAAAATTATTAAATTAAATAGTAATAATAATAATGAATAATAATAAACTAGAAAAGCACTCTGGGAGTGCAAACCACTGACAAAATGAACAAAAGAACAGTATTCAATTTACTTTATTAAGAAATTTATGTGAAATCCAGTGGAAGTTTAAAGGGTTAAAGTAGTGTTTTATTTACGAACCTGTGTAATTGTGTCCATGTCCGTTTGGGTAGTTACATTTTCCAAATATTCTTTTATTCTCCTCATCACTCAGGTGGATGCTGCGAAGAAGAAGCAGGAAGAGGTCGAAATTATTAACCCTTTGATGCATGAATTGTGAGAACCTTAGTCAAGACCCCCCCCCCACACACACACACACCCCACCCCAAGTGTTTTTATTCCTCTTTAGGCATAAAAAAAAGCAATGTGATTAAAATATTTTTTCATGAACCTATTTTTCTTATGGAGTTACAAAAATGTCCACTCAGTTGGACGACATGTGTTTAAGCTTTGAAGCAAAGAAACGTGCATTTAAAACACAATATCAGAAATATATTAATACAGTTTTTGTTTAACAAGAGACTGTTAATTACAGTCTAATAACAACAAGTAATTAATTTATACGTAAACTTGTTTCTTCAGATCAGGTATTAAGAACAGACCAGTTACAGTAATGATACGAACTGACTGAATCTACGAATATACAAAAGAAAAACTGTAGAATAACTGTCCACTGTAGTATGTTATAAATATATGGTCTGGTCACAAAACTGGGAGGGTGGGGCTTATTTTCAACTGCTGTGTCATTCCATCCTTGGTTCTTTCTTACCTTTGTTGGTTTGTGTTTATTGTTGGTGAGAGTCACTGCCATTACCATTATTTAATTAGGATTGAAATGTATTTTATTATAAATTATGTAAACTGTCATGTGTCATATACATCACCATTCCTAATATATTTCTTTATTATTTATATCATTAGCACTCTAAACAGATGTAAGTTCAACCAAAAGTAGCATGTTTCTTGTATGAATGTGATAATAGTGTTGGGATTTAATACATTTTCTTCTTCCCACTGTTTTTTGTGTAATATTTATTTTTTTTATTCCTAGTGTACGTGGTAATATTGTCTTGATCACCTGTATTTATTATTAATCTATTTGCTCTACTTTTACTTATTCTGCTTTAAAGATAATTCATTTAACTCTTTTTTAAAATTTCATTTAGTCATTTTATTTCGATTATGTCAAGAACAAAAACATTTGATCTTTCAAAAGCCAATAATTGATCAAATAATAAGACAAAGAAAATCTAGAATACATATAAAATAAGAAGGCAAGTAATATATTCGAAAGGGAGTAGGAGGAAGTTAAAAAAAAGTATTATCTCCCACCCCTATTGTACCAAACAAAAATACAAATGCCAAAAAAAATATATAAATCTATTCCGGTTGGTTTATCAAAATGTCTCATATACAAAATATCCTATAATATATATTACAATGTCTTTACACTTATACACATATCATATGTACACACATACTGTCATTTTAGAAATGCTTTAAAGATATGAATGAATGGAAATGAAATGACGTAAATAATAATAGTAATAAAACACATTTTTCTTTTTTCTGAGACCATTTGACTCATTTGGGTTGTAGATAGAAGTGACTTAATCTTTTCCTGAGATTGTTTGTCGGATACTATTTCTGCAAATGCATCTTTTTTTTTAACGTTACTGATATGATAAACTTGGGGTGAGAGTGGTTTAGGATTATCCGACTGCACTTGAAGGCATCAGAGGCGTTTCTATAACGGGTCGTTCCTACGTCTGCAATAAATGATAATCTTCATCATAGTAGTATTAGCTTTATATGTCTCGTTAATTGAAATGCATAACACTGAGCTGTGAATATTAGCGTAAATGTTCTGTCTGATCCAGTTTTATTTGGTCCCTGTCTTCGGCTCCAGAATTAACCGGTACCGGTGCGGGTCCAACCTGTGGAGTCGGTGAGAGGCGCTGAAACTCTGGATCCGGGTGATGTACCCGATCCGTTCCGGGACCTGGGGGGTCTCTGAGGGTCCGGCCATGGTCAGAGACACAGGGACACGACAATGAAGAGGAATAATCCACAGTAAAGTCCGGAAAGAGAGGGGGATGAAGACACATAAGCTCCACCCCCCGTGACTCAGACTGGAAGCTGATTGGCTCACACAAGGGCGTAAATAAGGAAGCATTTGGAAAACAGTCACTCGTGGTTTAATGGTAGTAATTTGGGGGAAAAGTCACTAATAGCACATTATATATACTTATTATGACTTCATACAATAAAATGACAGTTACCCCGAAGGCAAGAGGTATTTTTTTTTATTTGGTTTAGTTCTTAACAGGATGGAAGTAATCATGATAACTAAGTAACTAAGTAAAAGTACTTCATTACTGTACTTAAGTAGATTTTTTAGATATCTGCACTTTACTTGAGTATTAATTTTTCTGGCAGTTTTTTAACTTGTACTCCCTACATTTTTATACAAATAAACAGATGTGACAGTATGAAAAATAAGTCACCAGAGGAAAAATCAGTGGAGGAGAGAAACTGTATAGTTATATGACAATTATCTCACAATTTAGACTTTTTATTTCACAATATTAACACTTTATCTCACCATTTTGACTTTTATATCACAATCTTGACCTTTTGTCTCACAATTTTTATTTTTTATTTCACAATTTTAACATTTTATCTCACAACTTTGACTTTTTCTCTTGAAATTATGCATTTTTTAAATCTCATTTGTAATTTCTTTCAAATCTCATGATTTATTTTTTTTTTTTATCTCAATTGTGACTCTTTTTCCCATTTTTACTAAATTCCCTGCCCATACCCACAAAACTGAGTACAGTGGCCCTATCAAACACATTATCAAACACAGTGACTGACTTTTAAAGGCTTTATTTTAGATACTTTTGAAATTTTTCAGATTTTTCCTGGTTAAATATGTATTATTCATTCATGGCAAAAAATGCAGTTTTACTTTTTACTTCATTACAATTGTGAAATTGTACTTTGTTACTTTTACTTAAGTAAAGGAGTTGAATCAGTACTTCTACTTTTACCAGAGTATTTTTTCACACTAGTAGCTGTACTTCTACTGCAGTACAGAATGTGAGTACTTTGAACACCTCTGCATGATATTGACATTGGCGGGGACATCATTTGATGACTTCCTCATGAGAGGCAACAACAATAAATAAATAAGAACACTGCTAAAATAATAAAAAATAATGTCTCATTTTGTTTTTGTCAACAAAAACTAAGACATTTTAGGATTTTTTTTTTTTTTTAATTTCTTAAGCCACATTTTGTCTGTTTTTTATTGGTCATCTATAACTGAATTATATTATATTATATTTAATTATAGTTACTAAACAGCATGTTTAGTTCTTGAGCCTGTTCAATTCACCACGGCAACGGGTACACAAACACAACAGGTCAACAAGAAGACCACGAGAACAAGAAACAAGGTCTATTTCTGTAGCAGTAGAGGATACAGAGTAATAACAAAAATGCACCAAATAAGAACACAGTTTAGAGGTTCCTACTTACCCATATTTTTTATCTGATTTAACCTTTTATCCCCTGATGCGTCAGTGATGACACATTCTGAAAGGATGGTTTATTTTTAATATTCAGAAAATATGACTGTTTTTTTTTTAACTGTGATTTTTGTTCATGGATGTGAAATATGGAAATAAACAGGTGTCAAAAAGCAACTGATTTAGGAAACTAAAACTACTGGAACCAAATATAATAATATTGTAATATTTATTTATATTTTATTTTAATCAAGTTATAATTTAGTAAATATTTATTAGCTTTTGTTCCTATATTTTGTTTTATATTTCTACATTTAATATTAGATTTAATTATTTTTTTCTTCACTTTTGTGCCATTTGTGTCTTATTTTGTTCATGTTACTTATTATTTTGTTGGTTTATTCTACATTTTTGGCTGTTATTGTCCATTTTGTTGCTTGTTTTATTCATTTTGGACTGGAACTGTTTAAGTCTCAGGAGTCAAAGGATTAATGTTATATCTACCAAACAAGTCAGACAGGTGTCAGGTTTGTCATTGTTTAGGATAATATCTTTGATGGTGATGTTAATATTTACACAATCCATCATATTGTACAAAAGACAAGACTGACGTATAGAACTTGTAGAACACGTCTATTATGAAACACAACGCTGCTAAATAATGTTAATGACTTGCAGTAATTATTATTATTAAGGAGGTTTTTCACATATTTGCTGAGTTAAATCCAGCTGCTGACTTTACATTGTGACTTTAAATGTGTATATTTGGTTCGTCACTCTTTTTCTTCTTCGATATTAGACATAATAGAAATGTTTTATCTGCTTTTGACGATGAAACTGTGGTGATGATACGAATGCATTAAGCACAAACTGGGACAAATTTAGCTTCAAGGAGCAATCCATCCAGATTGAATGAATGTGGAGGGTGTGGAATGGATGTTAATATAGAGAAGAACAGCTGCTTCATCTCCTACTGCAGCACTGGATCACATTTGGTGTAAATTGAATTATGTGCTGCGAGCGATGTCATTTCAGAGCAGGATTTATTGAAAGAAATACTAATTATAGAAGAGTTGCAGAGATATTGTTGATATGTAATAGATGGCTAGAGGCAATGAACACTTACCTTTGTATTCAGGTTTAATACAATCACATTATTAACCCTTAACGCGTTCTGAATGGATAGTTTAGTTAAAAAATTCTGAGAAATTCAAGTATTTTTTGTGTTAATTTAGTTTAGATATATGGAAATAAACACATGTTAAAAATAAAATAATTTAGAAAAAAGAAAAAGCCAAAACTAAAACTACTGGAATCAAATTACATGATTTATTTATCTATACATACTTCATTTTTGTTTATTTTAGCCAAGTTATTATTTTGTAAAAATTTATTAGCTTTTGTTCATTTTGTTCCTTATTTTGTTTTATATTTCTACATTTAATATTGGATTTTATTACTTTTTATTCACTTTTGTCTTATTTTGTTCATGTTACTTATTATTTAGTTGGTTTATTATACATTTTGTTACTTATTTTTTATAAATTTTTGACTGGAACTATTAAAGTCTCAGAAGTTAAAGGGTTCACTTGATAAAATTATCTGACTCATCCACAAACGTTCCCATTTTATGTTCTAGTTGACACCTTCTGGAAAACATCAGCTTTTTAATATGTATTATTTTGATTTTTGTTTGTTTAATAATAGGTGTGTTTCATGTTCTGACCATACGTGGACTTCCGTATGGACCATCTACTCCATCTGTTGACTGGAAACAGGGCGTGTGAGAAATAACCTGCAAGAAAACACACATTTTACTCATTTTTCTAATGTACTGAAGAAAAGAGCAGATCTAGTCAACCTTATTAAAAACTTTGGATGTGGAGTCAAAAAAATCAGTGGTCCATAGTAGTTTGCATCTTAATAAAGCAACAATTAGTACTAAATAGACCAGGGGTGTCAAACTCAGCTTAGTTCAGGAGCCACATTCAGTATTCAATATGGTATAAAGTGGGCCGGACCAGCCAAATAATAGAAATAATAAGATAAAAACATATGAACAATGTCAACTGCAAAGTTTTCTCTATGTTTTTGAGCAAAAACAGTAAAATTCCATAATGAAAATGTTCACATCTATGAACTGTACTTGAACAAATATTAACAATATGAAAATTCTTAATAAAAATAAGTGCAATATAAACAATATTGTGCTTTAGTTTATCATTTATACATGTGCACCACAACTTAAACATAACAGTGGATTTACAAATACACATAACCGTAACATTCCCAATATTGGTAAAATTCTACATACATTTCAGATTTTCACATTTTTTCCTCTAACAGGTTAGTCTTTTATTTATTCCCTTTTTTTTCACTCGAAGAAAATTAGCATTTTCATAATCTATTGTTTAGTATGATTATGGTCTGATCCATTTTAAATTGAATTGATGTCAAATGACTTTAACATTTCACAAGGTCATCCCAGGGGCCAGATTGGACCCTATGGCGGGTCGATTTTGGCCCCCCGAGCCTTATGTTTGACACCACTAAAATAGTTTTAAAATCTACAGATAAAAAAAGAACATTTCATAACAGTTGAATACTTACATTATATTCCCAAATGAATTCAGTGGAAAGGACACAGGTACATTTGGTGGTTTTTTTTTTGTGTGTGTGGAAAATTTGAAAATTGTGTTTTTAGTCCAAATGCAAGAGGAGAAGACGACAGTTTTAACAGTTGAACAGCTGTTTTATTCGTGCACATACACTGTTGTGGTGCTATACTGTATGTACAAGTCAAGTATACACCGTCAGATATGGACATATTTTATAAATACCAATAGAAAAAGATGAAAAGCTGTTGCAGCACAAAGAGCCTCGAGATTATATTCAATATTTACATTCAGACGACAAATACATTGTATTCATATTAACATTTCATCCAGATGTGGTGTCATATGGATATTTAGAACTGGGTTAATGTAGCCATAACATACTGTATAAAACACTGATGATGCACTTGTTTAGCGAGTTTTACTCCATGTACAGACTGCAAGTGAACTTTATATGTAGTAAGGGTACTATGTTTTTAATAGTAGATGATGTCTTAGATTATGTCAAAGGAAATGAGTGAAATTATTTAAGCAGAAATGACATAAATCTGATGCTTGACGAAATTTAACTCCATTCCATTTTTGCTTTGTTAGGTCTTCACCGGGGACCACGTCTGGCGAGTCAGCTGTGATCACAACGGACGCATCCACATTTGAGCTCAAATTTGACCCCCTGAACATGCATGTGAACTCACCAAATTCTGCGCACACTTCAGAAGTGTGAAAAGTTGCATCGTTTTTGCGCTACGAAGCCGCAAAGTTTTCGGGGAAAAATGTCATAATTTTGTGAAACTGCAGGAAACCATTAACTACAATTATAACAAACAAACAAACAAACAAACAAAAAAGAGTCAAAGTAAACAGTTTTTGGCCCCTGACATCTTCTGAGAACCTGCTTCCACATCATCATTTCCTTGTTACTCAGGTGCAGCTCATAGAAAACTCTGTTTGCATTCACATCCATGTCGGTGGGAGTTTGAGCAGGTGAAACGGATCAGAACTCGCTCTCCTCCAGTATCTCCTCCATGGTTTCGCCCAGCGTTATCTCGCCGTCGCTGCTCGACAGACTCTTCCTGGTGGTGAAGTCGAGTCCCGGTGCATCACCGCCCATCAGCCTCTGACCTTTGACCTCACTCACACCCAGTACCCTACCGCCTCTGTGTACAGCCACCTGGAGCAGGTGAGGGTGTGTTGTG
The DNA here is from genome assembly GCA_020466265.1 of Siphamia tubifer. Lineage (NCBI taxonomy): Eukaryota > Metazoa > Chordata > Actinopteri > Kurtiformes > Apogonidae > Siphamia > Siphamia tubifer. The sequence continues at coordinate 34,126,262 of CM035801.1, read as the reverse complement.
GAAGCTCCGCCCTCGTCGTAGGATTCGCTCTGTCTGGAGCACTGCGGGTGTCGTCCGCGGGTACATTTCCACAGGTGTTTGAGAGGCGTGCTCCGAAAACAGCTGCGGACCTGGAAGTGGTTGGTGAATAGGAAGAGCTGCCAGCGCTTCTTCAGTTCAGCTTGAACCTAAAAGTAGACGGCAATGATCAAACAAGTATTCAGAGAATGCCTAGTCGCACCTGTTCTCGAATTAGAGCCAATTATGTGATTTTGAGGTTTCTGCTACATACGAACAATCTGAAATATCTTAAGAGAAATATGTAGAATTTGATCAATATTCTGCTAAAGTGTGTATTTGTAGATCCACTGTGATCTGTAAGGTGTGATGCAGGTGTATAAATGATCAAATATGGTGTAATATTGTTGAAATTGTACTTGCTTTTCTTATGAATTTTCAGGTTGTTCATATTTATTCATGTTATGTACAGTTCATACATGAAAACATTTTCAATATGGAATTTGACTTTTTGTTTTACTAAAAACAGAGAAAACTTTGGAGTTTACATCATTGTTAAGTTCTTATTCTATTCTATTATTTATATTATTGGAGTGGTCCAACCCATTTTAGATCAGCTTGTGCTGAATGTGGCCCCTGAACTAAAATGAGTTTTGTATTGTACCATCAATTTGTCACCTAAAACCCAGTCTAACCAATAAAATCTAAGATTATTTAAAATCCTGATGTCATGTGATGAAACAAGGAAGGACATGAGACAAGAGCACATGTATGAGTAGTGTCATGATAAGTATAAAACACCCATAAATCAACAATAAAAAATATTACTAAATAGCTTAAACTGTTTTTTTTTTATTTTAGTAATTTCATATGATGTAATCTACAAATCCTTCTTTAAAACAGTCAAATAAAAATCCTACTTCTCTCAGAAAACCATTATTTTTAGCAACTTTTGATAGCTTAATAATTGAACTGGCATTTGGGGAGAATACATACTGACATACATACTCAGCTGAGAATTGAAGGGTCGAGAAGTGGAGGCGTTGGAAAAATAGGGAATTGAGAAGAATATTTTGTCATCCATGATAAAAGATAAAGTAATTTGCTGCCATATTGTGCTTCTACTTTCTTCACTACAGCTGTGTGCACTCTACACGCTCTGAAAATACTGCTGAGTTTACCTGCTCCAAAGTACTTTATGGAAATTCAGGTAATTTACATTTCACATCTTTAGTGTGTACACAACTAATTTTTTCTTTAATAAAATTAGAGCGGATTGGAAGTCTTTAATATGAAAACCTAAATAAAGCAACGTACCTCTCCATTGGCAAAACAGTAGAGCACAGCGACCAAAAAACCCTGCAACATCGCAGTTTGAAACCACAAATTAGGAGCTGGTTGATTTAAACACAAGCATTATTTAATAGTTCTTGTAATCTAATCTGATCTATTGTTACCTGAAATGAACTTAGAGTGAGGTTGATGAAGTTCCTAGCGTAGCGGCTACTGCCTTCCACACACTCGTCTATCAGCACCGTAAAGACCACCTCATGGATTCCCAGCAGAGGAATAAGGACCAGTGTCGCTCTGGCCAAACTGACAAGGAACAACCAAAAACATATAGTGTGTGATAGCTTGTAAACATGGCTTTCTACGACATGACACGGTCAAGTATGGGCACGAGATCCAGAGGAAAAGGTGTGAAAACAGATGGAATGGAGTTCGCTATTGCAGTGGTTTTCAAATAGTGAGGTGGGGCTACCCTGGGGGTGGGGTGGGGGGTATGAGAGGACTTCAGGGGAGCATTAATAATGGGGCAGCCATGGCTCAGTTGGTAGACTGGGTCGTTTGGTAACTGAACGGCTGGTGGTTCGAATCCTGCTCTGTCCTAGTCGGTCCGTTGTGTCCTTGGGCAAGGCACTTCACCCTCCTTACCTCCAGTGTCAGTCACACTGGTGTATGAATGTTTGGGGGTGGTCAGAGGTGCAAAATAGCAGCCATACTTCTGTCAGTCTGCCCCAGGACAGCTATGGCTACATATGTAGTTTACCACCACCAGAGGGAGCATGTGAGAGTGAATGAATAATGGGTTATGAATGTGAAGCGCTGTGAGTGGCCGAAACAGCGCTATATAAATCCAATCCATTATTATTATTATTATTAATAAGCATTAAGCTTTTTGTTTAATTTAGGGGAGGCTCACCACTTTGAAAACCTCTGCTCTATTGTCATGACATTTATGTTTGAGAGAAATAGACCTTATGGTGATGGCATTTAATTTAATGCCAGACATGTGCACCATTGACATTTAAATGTTAAAATGGGAACTTACACTCAACTATGGAGGAGAGTAGAAGTGGAAATACCTGTATCTGTAGTCAGAAAACGTGACCTGGTCTGCTTTCAGTTTGGACAGCAGCAGCATCAGGATCTTAATGAATATAAAGAAAATGACCTGTGGCAGAAATAGTCAGAAAAGAATGATTAGAAAAGGAAAAAGTTTGCATTTTCTTGCAGTAAAATTCTTTTTTTTTTATTATTATTATTATTTTATTTTTGGCATATCATCAGCCTCATAACATAATAACCTAAGTAATATTTTTGTCCAAATTGTGACATCTATGTGACTTAACTCTTTACACCACTGCTTCATTAACCTAAGGTAATTATGCTATGATCTAAAGTGGGTCAAACCAGCAATATTATCATACAATAATTAGCACATGAAGGTAGAAATTTGCTCAAAAAAGTAAAACTACATCATGAAATTATTTATCCAATTGTTTTTTAATTCAAGCCCCTATAAATTACTCTACAAACCCATGTGAAAGAAAGGCATTTTAAAATGTTCTAACCAAATGAGTGCCTGGATTTTAACATTTTTGCTATTAAATTATTTATATTTAGCACATATTTCATAACCTGAAAATTCTCAACAAAAACGCAATTTTAACAATATTATGCCTCGTGTAATTTGTGCATGTATATACTGTATGTTATTTTATACAATTTTCCTTGACACTTAAAAAAAAAAAAAAAAAAAAGCCTCATCTTGACATTACTAATGACAGATCACAGTGGATCTACAAAAGCACAAACATTTAGTAAGAGCCATAATATTGTTAGAATGATCCTAATTTTCTTGATAAATTGATAATTCTTGTGACAAGCTAGTTTGTAAATGTAAATACATTCACAATGTAATTTTATTTTATCAATTTTTTTCTCCATTGAAACAGAGAAACAATTTTGAGTTGTCATTAATAGCTTTTTATGTTATAATTTTAATAGTTTGACCTGGTGGTTGGAGTCTATGTGGTCCCTGAACACCCTTCACCTTCAATGATCTGAACCAAAGTTCTAAAAATTAACCAAAACTTTCAACATGAAATATTTTTAAAATGTATTTATAAGCGGCATGAACTATTCCTTCTTTTAGTTTCAGTTTTTGTCATGCTATTACATTATGCAGCAGTTTTATGATCACGAGTCCACACAAGACTAGGATTTTTAAAGGAATGAAACTAGTGTGAAATTCACATGATTAATGCAACTCACAGGATCAACATGATGCATATTTAGACTTAAAGTTAAATTAAGAGATTCAGTAACGGGTTCAGATGCAGGATGACACCTACCAGCACTGACAGAGTAATGGGGCCTCTGATGATCCACCAGAACCATTTGTTCACAATCGACCAGCATCTAAGAACAAACAGGTTTATAAATGCAGGGATCAGTGGATATGTGACCAAAATGCACAGAGAGAATAACTATGATGTGAAGGTTTATTCACTTACTCTGTGTTTTCATATAAAATCTTAACCACTGTCCACGGCGTCACAAAGAGGACGGGTGTTCCTGAAGGTAACACCAACAAACTTTACTTTATAAAACATATTTCACATATAGTAATACTGTATTTTCTGGACAATAAACCACTACTTTTTTCATATGTTCTGAACCATGAGGCTGATACAAAGGTGCGGCTATTCTGTGGATTTTTCTTCCACCACTAGGGGCGCTCACACCAAAATAAGAATCAAAACTACTGAGAATAATCAATACAAAGAAGAATTCACTACTTTTTCTTTAGCAGATAGAACACAAACAGCATTCTAGCATTGACAGAAACAAAATATGTTATCCAGCTCACAGGTTCTCAGCAACAATCCAACTAACCCACTCCCATAAAAGTTACCATAAGTCTGTACCATAATTCTGTTCATGCATTTTTTGACTGCATGACTCAGGTAAACATACATGAATTCCATTGTACCTGTATTGTATTGCATTGCATTATATTCCATTGTAATGTATTGTATTATATTTGATTGCAATACATTATATTCCATTGTATTGCATGATATAATATATGATATGGCATCGATAGATAGATAGATAGATAGATAGATAGATAGATAGATAGATAGATAGATAGATAGATAGATAGATAGATAGATAGATAGATAGATAGATAGATAGATAGATAGATAGATAGATAGATAGATAGATAGATAGCCTTTATTGTCATCATACACAAAAGTACAATGAGATTTCAAGCATTTCTTCAGTGCAGTACGTAAAAAATTAAAATGAAATTGAGAAATAAATAAAACATATATATATATATATATATATATATATATATATATGTACAGAGATAATAAAATTATATAACAATAAAAAAAGGGAAATGCACACTGTAATATAAAAATCTGAGATAAAATATATTTATAAATATATTGCAATTGCAATACATTATACATTGCATTATATTCCATTGTAATGTATTGTATTGTATTGCATTATATTCCATTGTATTATATTGTATTCTACTCACCCCATCCTAGCAGCATATACTTCTTCAGAAGACGTCTTTTGGTCAGAACAGCCGTGAAAAGCAGCGTGTGGAGGAAAATGGCTTCCACCAAGAGCCAGAAGTAGTTACAGGCCACAAAGTACTCCATGCACACTTTAGAAAACCTGCACATCAGCACTATCTGTTGAGGAAAATTAGAAGAACAGAATATAAACTATTGCTTCAAAGCACCAGAAACACTTGACATTGTATTCACATGCAAATCATCATTGTCCCCTGGTGGTTCTACCGCTGAGCTGGAGTATCGTGTCCATCCGGGGTCGTCCTTGGGTAAGTTGGAGTACATGACATATAGTATGATCTCTTTAGAAATGACAGCGACTGCTCTCAAGATGAACGACACAAACAAATTAATGTGGATGTAGTTCCTGGTGCAGTGAAGCTTCCTGGTAAAGAGACACAGCAGAAATATGATGAGGACATCGATCTGTATTTCCTATGCAACGGTAAGAGCATTACACATGACATTCATCAGGATGAAGAGTGAGTGGGGGTTCATAATATGATTTTTAATGAATAACTGAATCCACAAGTGTGTTATTGTGTTCCAGTGCCTCCTCTTCTCAGTGGCCGCGGGTGAAATGACATGAATTGACTTGACGTCTTCACATCAAAGAAGATGCAGTGACGTGAGTATGCATGAAGTGGATGAACAAAAACAACTGGATACCACAGTGTGTAATGAGGACAAGATATTCATAGTAATTATTCAATATAAACCCATAAAGCATCTGTGTTTTGATTACCCTTGGAAGTTGGCACAATGTAAAAAAAACTGGTAATGGAAACACCTGAATTAAAAAACAAACACACACTCAATATCAATAAAAAGTTTTTATGCTTTCATGAGGTGGTTTTTCGGATGTTTCGATGTTCTAATATATCACAAAAGTGCAACAGAAACACTTTTTCCGCAATTATATGTCACAGCATGTGACGTACATGGTCACATGATCACTTCTCTCGGAGTGAAAATGGCGCGATACACATGGACAGACGCTGTGTCCGAAACCACTCCCTAAACCAGGGGTCTCCAAACTAATCCACAAAGGACCGGTGTGGCTGCAGGTTTTTGTTCCAACCAACCAAGAGTTCACAGTTTGACCATTCACCTCTCTGAAGACGGAGATCAGTTGATTAATTGATTCAAGTCTGGTGTGATGCCAATTGGTTAGAACAAAAGCCCACAGCCCCTTTGTGAAATAGTTTGGAGACCCCTGCCCTAAACTCTATATAGTGCACTACACTGTAAACCCAAATAAGTTAGCAGAACTAAAAAAAACTTAAGGCAATTGATTACCTCAATTGTTTTAAGTTGATGAAGTTGCTTCTTCATGTAAAAATGATGTTGAAGCAAAACATTGTTAAAATTGCATTAATTTTCCTGGGAAATTTAGGGTTTTTTCTGGTTATTCCCACCTTTTTTGGTTGTAAAATAAAGTATTTTCATAATTTAATGGGGGTGTTTTGCACTAAATCAAAGACAAAAATTTTGAGTTATTATTTACATGCTATTCTATTATTTTACTGGTCCAACCCATTAGAGATCAAGCTGAATTAGGATGAATGTGGCCCCTGAAGAAAATGAGTTTGAGACCCCTGATGTAGATCTAACTTGTACCACTGTATGATCACTGACCTTAACATTCCCATAAGCAGAGTGGCCAGTGTGAGAGAACTCAGGGACAGAGAGTAGCCGATGATGGAAATGAGCCTGAGTGCTGTTTGACGGAGCATTCTGTCCTCCTGGACGGACACACGGACACGGACACACACACACACACACACACACAGTTAGAAGAACATGGACTGGAATGGCATAACTTCAGATGTGTCTACCAACGCAGCTCTGGAACAAGAAACTAACACAGAGGTGTCAAATATGTGGCCTGTGCTCCAAAACCAGTCCACTAAAAGTTCCAATCTGGCCTGTGGGGTGAATTAGTAAAGTGCAAAAATTACACTGAAGATATTAACCATCAAGAGCATTTTAAGTTTAACTAAGTTTATTTATTCATCCATTTCAAACATGCAAAGAAACAATAGAATAAAACTAGAAAAGCACCATGAGAGCGTAAACCTCCACGAAGGCAGACCTCCCCCTCTGACTGAAGAGAGGTCCGGCAAAGAGGTTATGTTTTTACCAGTTTGTCTGCCTGTCTGTCCGTTAGTTAGCAAGATGATCCAGAGGAGATCCTGGATTCTGGATCACTGTGAAATTTTACATTGTGGCAAATGGAGAATACATTTCAACGTGATTCAGAATGTAGGATCTCTTCTGGATCACCACCAAAATTTTATCATTTGTTCCTTGTGACACCCCCAATAAGTCATGAAATTTTCATCAAGATCCATCTATACCTTTTTAGTTATCTTCTACCTATCAGACAGACAGACAAACTGGCAAAAACATAACCTCCTTGGCAAAGGTAATAATGGAAAATAAGACAAAAACAGAATAACATTTAAATGAATAGAATCTATCTTCAAGGATGTGTAAGTCTGAATTTTACATAGTCAAAAAAAGAGTAGGAAGAAGTTTAACTTATTTAAATGCTTTAAAACTCAAGTTCTTTTAAACATCTCTCACAAACTTAGTACATTTTTATCATAATCTCGAAATAAATTCAGACGTAAAAACATAACGTGATAAGTGATTACCCCCGGTACCCCCCTCCGAATATGACGCCAACCCGATCACGTTGACCCTGGAGCGCCCCCCCACCACCACCACGACTGGGTCTGTGCCACCCCCAGTGGACACCTGATCATAGGGGCCCTGGGTCTGGGACCTCAGCCAGGATCACAGGCGGGCCCGGATAGGGTTGGGGGTTAGGGTCTGGGTTAGGGTTCAAAACGAAATAACATGATAGTTACATGTCTCAGAATAATGTGATAATTTCACATCACAAAATAATCTGATAATTTCTCATTTTACTGTAAAAATAATGTATCAAGAAGGAATGTAATAATTTTAAATCATGAAATGAAGTGATAAGTATGATATGAAGTTATGATATGAAACATTTGACGTTATTACATATTACTGAGCCTATGTATATGGCTGACAGCTGTACATTGCCATAATTCTGAGTGTTACTAAATGTTTTCAACCTTTATAGATCCAATCTGTAGATGATATGAGTCATAATGTTAAAATTGCTTTTGTTTTTCTTAAATGTCTTTTTCTCCAAGGTTATTCATGTGTTTTTGGGATGGATTATTTGTAAATGTAAATATTTGCAAAATTCAATGTTATCTGCATGAACACAAAGAGAAAAATTTGGAATTTGTCATTATTACTTGCTATTATTTCACTGGTCCGGTACATTTGAGATCAAATTGGGCAGAAGGTGGCCTCTATAACAAAAGGACTTTGATATTCCTGCTTGAACTGATGGTTATTGTCGAACCGTTGTCATCAGTCATTTGTATTGGGGGGGAAATGGAAAAGGAAAGCACACAAATCACCAAATCCAGGCTTTTAGCGACAGCACTTTAAAGAAGCTGATATTTCACGTTCCTGCTCGTCCTCACCGTGTCTTTAAAGTAATGGGGCGCCTGACATTCAGAGTCGTCCCTCCAGGGTTCAGAGGCGTTGTCCTTCTGTCTCCATGTCCCGTTCTCCAGGCATTCTCTGTGTGCCCTGAAACTGTCTGGAGGTCAGTTAGAAGACACAGCCAAGTCAGACATTCTCTGTGTTAAGACCTGACTAATGCAGATAGATTTGTCCATTTAATATTAGGTCTGAATGACATATTAGTCCAGGTTTTGTCTCTACATTTATTATTAACACAGAAACTAGAGTGTCCTTTCAAACAAATAAGGTGATGTCAAAGTGACTGAGGGGAGGGGGCAACAAATGTCCTGTACCCTCAAATAAAAGTTTCTGAAGGTAGGGAAAAGGAAAATGAGGTGCTCCACAATAAAGGCATAGAGCAGGGAATAGACCATTGAATATTCATACACATCTATTAGGGGTGGGAGAAAAAAAAAATCGATTCACATATGTATTGGGATTTTTGGTTTTACGATTTTTAAATAGATTTTTTGTCCAAAGATCATTTTTCCCCATATCTAAGCTGGGTGCAAAAATTACGGCTTGTAAAGACCGTATGAGTCACTCAGATGTATAATATGTGTCATGGAATACATAGAAATCACCTCACGAAAGACACACAGACACAGCTAGCTTATTAGCGTATTAGCTTCAACAACACACCGGTGTTAAACAGCATTAACTTATGTGCAGATAAACAATACACTATGCAAATATATACTCCAACTGTATTGTGTTATTAATATCACCCTGTGGCATTTACACACCGTAATAAACCAGGAGTATATGAATTAGCTATGCTAATGCTACGGCCACACCAAACGCGAATTTCCGCGTGTACACTTGTAACGTGCCGCCTAAACGCCCGAGTCTGGACGCTGGATAATTCGCGGCAACACACAACGGTTGTACACTCCATTTCAGTCTTTCCTCAACTATGGCTCAGATCACTTGGATTACTGCTCTGTAGGTCCCATACGTCCGAAGCCCAGACACAGTCGCTTTTGGGTTTACCTGCACAAGTACGTGCAGCACAGGGAATTCCAGCACCTCCTTCAGGAACTCCGTCTGGATGAGGTGTTTCACCGGTATTTCAGGCGTTTTTCTTTCTGCCGCCTTCCGGGTTGGTCCGAGTGTCATACATCATGACGTTGGCAGCATCTCAACGCTGATTGGCTTTCATGACACGGTGTCACGCGAATTCATCTGAAAAGTTCAATATTTTCAATTCCAGCGACCGGACGCTCCCACACACCGCAGAAACTCCTCCATCGCCCCGCAGCAACGCTTCCAACGTGCCGCCCCGGGCGAATGCGTCAAAACGCGTCTCTCCATTAACTTTGTATGTAATCTCGACGCGCGGATGTAAAAATTCGCGTTCTGTGTGGCGGTACCATATCTTCTAAACACGGAGGTGGTGCGTTCAAATACCGCCGTAACATCTCTGTGATGCGTTCTAGCGCAGGATATCTGAAAACTTAGAGAGAATGAGTTGTTCCTGAATAAATATAGTTAAAAAACCTACAACAATTAAAATGTGTGGGCTTTCTAACAGAAGGGAAGAGCAGAGCTACACTTTAAAGTACACTTTATTGTGAAGTATGTAAATGTAAAGACTCCTGTTTGTGTTGTATGCAGAGACATGTAGCAGTTTTCTTCCCAAAGTCTTGTTCAAATATAATACTGCTGAATAGATGTGAACTGACTCACATATGATGTGCACTTTTTTGGGAAACATGGCATCTGATATGATATGTAGGCATCACCATTGAGCTTTTTCACATGGTCTGGTGTTAAAAAAGCAAGCGAAATCTGTAATATTGAAGGATCACATTTTAAATTGAACCAGTACCCAAAAAATCGTTAAAGAATCAGCATAAAAGCATATCGTCCCTGCCCAAACATCTATATCACTTCAGTAATTGGACAACCCGAGCCACGGCCGCTAACCCCTCATTAATATCTAATTATAAGTGTTGAAACACAAAACAAACACATTACCATTTTTAATCCACGGTAAGTAAGAAGGACAGGAGATGGACACGTTTCCAGGAAATGAATGAGGCCAACATGCAAACTTGTCGAAGGTTCCTTTACAGTAAACTTCTGCAACACAAGCAGCACATAGCAGGATTTTCTTATTAAATTAAAGATGATTATTCCATTAAAACCCAAACAGTTACTGACCAAAACCTGTTTAATACTTGGGGATACATTAACCCTATCAATACATTTAAATCATTGGTGTAAAATACAGTTTGTCATCGTGCCATGGTTATCAGATATGACCCATTTGGACGTTCAGAGGCTCCGTAGTTACCATGGAAACACTGTCATCTTCTATAACATTAATTCACCAGTGAAATAGAGTTGGGTCATTGGGAGAGGATGGACACTAGATTTATGGTAGATTTGCTGAAAAAAAAAAAGTTCCTCACGTTTTGTCTTTTTTTTTGTAAAATGACCCTTAAACTTAATTGATTAGCAAATTAAATAAAGGAAAATTCTGGCTTTGCATTGAAAAATACAAAATAGAGAGGATTATATTTCATAAAAAGGTGTTAAATGACTTAAGAAAGGTTAATTAGAGATACATTTTTTCTGGGAACTGTCATAAAAATGGTACTGAGTCTTTAATAAAGTCTAATATATGTATTTTACCTGGTGCTTCTGCAATAATCTAGGTAAAATTTCCCTTAAACAGTGAATGTTACAATGTGTGACTCCATTTTTCATGCATTTTCTCTGTTTTGGATATAATAACTCTCAAATGTAATCTAATCATAATTATAAAAGTACATTATCAGAAAATTAAATAGAGGAAAATACCTGATTGTCACTGAAAACTGCAAAATATATGTTTGCTTTGATGAAATTAGACCCTAAAATGGGACATGGGGGCAAACATTTTTTAACCAGATGTAGACTAATGTTATAAAACAAGTTTGGAAGCGATTTGGGTTATATTTTAAACAGGAATAGTTAAATAAAAGTGAAACTTTTTTTATATTACCTTACATTAATTTGATCAAAAAATCCTCATGTAACGGGTAGAATTGGCACAAAAATGTAATTACCACCTACTATTTATATGGTTATCTTTTTACTGTGTCACAGGTAAATTTGGGGAATTTAAGTAATTATGAATGGCTGAGTGTTTCACAAAAATGATCACTGTTTGATCACCTGTAATGAGACAGTGATTCATAAAAACCCAGTGTCTTTTTTTAATTTTTTTTAATTTTTTACAGCTGTATATAAGAACATTTAAAACATGTGTTCCAGATCAAATGGTGTAGCGTTTCATGTCACAATTTTGGTCATATTGTTGTCCCTAATATTTTATTTTTAAAAAATCATTGATTTTGGCATGGCTCAGAGCAAAAGTGTAATTTGTTTGCATTCATCAGAGGTTATCATTGGGTACATTCTGAGAGGAAATATGTGCAAATTTCTCTTTCATCATTTGGCCTAAAAACGGACTAATGCCAGGTACCAAAATGAACCCAGTTTCATAAAAGCACCCATAGAGGATAATATTATGATATATGATGATAAATCAGTTTACAAATATTAAATATGGAAAAAAAAATACTGGGTCTCTATGGGTTAAAATATAAATATTCATCTGGAGACTCACCATCGTCTGAGAATGAGTTTGTTGCCAGAGTTCTGCTGCAGTTCTCCCAGTATTCAGTCCGTTTAGCGATCACATTTTCAAGGACTGAGGCTGTTACCTGAAATAGATTTAGAAAGAATTTAAATTACATATAAGACACAAAACAGATTAAGAATACTTTAGGTTTTTCATTTACAATCCCAGCTCAAAGGAAGGATTCAAAGCTTTATTTTGAAACTTGGATAATGTCATTTTGTGGAAGTTTTTATCAAGTTTGTATGCATACTGTAATACTGTACGTGGATAGAATTACTGGAAATACTTGAAAGTTTTGCTGCCATTTGTAGCTGTGTACCCTCAAGAACAAAACTACCTCTGAAAACCTGACTATGAATTTATCCACATGTTTTGCTGCTGTGACATTTGTAATTTCACCCATTATATGTAAATGGAAAATAAAAAGATTTAAAGATTTTCCTGAAAAAACTTGGTCTTTGACCTATTGTTCCCAAAATGTACTTGGATCAATTCTGGGTAGCTGGCAATCTACCAATAAAATTTGGTGTGAATCCAAAAAACTGTTTTGCTGCTCGACTGTTAACACTCAAACAAAGAAACAAATCGAACCATATTAATATTATCTATAGGGGATTCCCACTTGTCATCATGTCATAGAGCGCCTCCATTTTGACGGTGCTAATGCTAACTACTGAACCTCCAGTAACATTAGTGTCTTCCAGAAACAGCAAGAAACCAACACTGTCTGAGCGTTGTTGTACAGTTGGAAGCAATCAAATACATGATCCTGCAAAGGGAATAGCCTTATATTAAGAAACAAGTGGTAGGCAAAACACTGATGACAGTGTTCTAACGTACCACATGTGGCTTTACAGTCTTAGATTTGGATCAGGTAAATTGCACTCCTGAAAGTAATAAAATGAGTTCTCAGCAAATATAGTTTAGTGTTAGAGTTAAATGTATGAATTATATAAAATAAAATAAAATAAAATAAAATAAAATAAAATAAAATAAAATAAAATAAAATATTCCTCTGGCCCCACCTGGGCAGTGTCTCCTTCAGACTCGGGTCCTCTACCAGAAGCCTGAGGGTTCTGCGCAGGATCTTAGCTCTTTGGACATAAATATCTGATGTTGTTCCTGGTATCTGCTGGAGCCATTCTACCAGCTTGGGTGTCACTGCCCCTAGTGCTCCAATCACTACTGGTACCACTGTTGCCTTCACACTCCACATTTTCTAGAACTCCTCTTTCAGCCCTTGGTATTTCTCAAACTTCTCATGTTCTTTCTTTCTGATGTTGCTATCACTGGGGACTGCTACATCTATCATCACCACTGTCTTCCAATGTTTATCCACCACCACTATGTCAGGCTGATTGTCCATCACCATCTTGTCTTATATATATATATATATATATATATATAATGCAAAATGTCGCTTAAGAAATAAAACTGTTGCTAAAATGTTTCTTGGTTTCATTATTTCATCTCTTTTCGGCCCGTGCTTATTTATTTATTTATTTATTTATTTTTGCTGTCTCACGCAAGAAATTCATCAAATTATGTCCCCACCAATGTCCACATCATTATTATGCCCTTACACCTTACATTCGACCTCCTGAGTGATGCATCTGTGTGTGTGGAAGTGATTCTATAAAGGGTGCAGTGTCTATATTTAACCACTAGATGGGGGTGTTTAACCAGGACCATCTTCATTGAACTGAGAGGACACTGTCGCTTACACATGTGATTCATATGGACTATTTATCAGCTTGGTTAAATACATTAGTGTCAATCCTGCAATGCAAACACACCTCTATTTTAGTCATGATGTTTTAGTAGTTGAGGCAGTGTGCGAGTGTTTCTTGGACTTTAGATGATTGTATTTGACAGCTGCTGTGTTAACTAATGCAGTCATAAATTATGAGTCACCCTTAATTTGCCGTCATTAGAGAAATAAATAAATTTCTTTGTCTGAGATGCAACCGGAGGCTTGTGTGTGTTATTATTCAGTGCAGAGGCTGAGGACAGTCTTCACACCCCAGTGAGGAAACAGCTGAACCCTGATCAACACCTTCTCTGGGTCTGAACGCTGGCTTATCCACCACCTGGGCCTCTACGATTTCTCACGTGAGACGGATGACAGAGGACGTTTCAATTCACTGATGCTCGTCTTGTCTGGAAGTGGAAAACACAAAAGCTCAAGGTCTACCTGCCGTCTCCCACGGGGCTCAACCTGTTAGGAAATCCAGTCCTTGGATAATATCCCTCCAAGATGAAAGCAGTTTTGTTCTAAAACTATAAATGTTCCATGATTTTTATCTTGTTTTGAAGTTGGTTTTTGTTTGTCTTTCTTTATCTGTGGTCTCCCTTGATAAAAGCATTCTTTTTTTTTATTCATGATTTTCAAAACAACTTGTTTTTCCAAGCACAACATGTTAAATGCTATTTTCAGGGAATAATTTATGATACTCCAGAATATGCATATGAGCAGTGAGACCCTATGTATCCCAAAATACAGAGCAAAAAAGAACATATTCAGGATAAGAACGATCTTTTTTTGTGTGTGTTCCCAATGGTTTATTGTCCCTGTTGTGTTGTCTGAAATATTCAGCTTATTTGCCTCAAACTATTTCTTGTTCTTTTGTTTCACATTTATCACTTTGGAAATGTTCAGAATCATATTGGAAACATTTTATCCTCAAAGACCCAAACAGCCACTAGCAACCAAAATCATACCTATTTATCCATTAATCCTTTCAATATATGTAAATAACTGAAGTAAAATGTAGTTTGTTATCTTTTTATAGTATTAGATTTGACCCATTTGGACATTCAGAGGCTCCATAGTTACCATGGAAACACAGTCATCCTCTGTAACACTGATTCACCATTAAAACCCAGATAGTTTGACAAATGGCTGTTGTTAAAGATGGTTGCTTTTATTAATATCAACATGATGTTCATAACAAAGTGTATTGAATTGACTTAAATTGAATTGAATGATCAGGGAATAAATTGAGAATAATACATCTTTTGGGAACCAAGACAAAAGTAACACAAGGTCTTTATGAGTTAAACACACAATATGCAGCTTTTCTGTATCTAACAATGTTATATTTTCTCAAGATATATATATATATTCACATTTCATGAAATACTGTTCAAATTCAGAGAGCTACATAATTTATTCATTATTTTCATTCTAATGCTCAGTTTTATTTTATTGCCTGTCAATGGCGTCATGTCCCTTTTACTAATTTAACATTTAACTAATTAAATTAACATAAACGTTGAATATATGTTACTAAATGAGTGCGAATTTGAAAGTGAATGAATAATAGGCCCATAATTTAAAGCGTGTTAGGTGCCTTGAAAAGCACTATTATAGAAATTCAACCTATTACTATAATTTTTATGTGATTTGAATGGCAGCTGGTTTATTGATTTAGGACTTTTATTGTGAAAGGCAATTATAGCTGACATGGTAGATGAAACTGTCTGTTATTGTGCTCATGTTAGAGTCTAGTGGCACAAAATATAGTTTACATCATCATAGTTACTGTGACACATACTTATACACAATTTTACTGTCACTCACTAAACATATAAAGCATTAGTCTTTCTTTTGCATATTTATTAGTCTGCATGGTAATGGATTATTTTAATTTAAAACAGGCAGAAATTAATTTTATTGAGTACAAAGAAACTGCTACAGCTGTTACAGTATTATGCCACATTAGTAATAGGATACACTGATAATTGATAATTAAAAACTAACACGGTTCCATGTGTTTTTATCTACAGTCATGGAAATAAATATTAGACCACCCATTGTTTACTTCATTGTTCATTGTAATGCCTGGTACAACTAAAGGTACATTTATTTAGACAAATATGATAATAACAACAAAAATATCTCAGAACACTTTAATTCCAGAGCTGATAACTGTCTATATTCTATGGTTTTATTGATAAAAACCTAAATCATTAATCAATTTAAGTTCTTACATCATTAGTTAATGTCATTGTACTGACAAAAACTGTGTTTTTATTCATTCCATGTTTTCTTTTCTGTCTGTTTTAGTCACATGATACACACAGGAGTTAGGATTTGATTATGAAACCATTGTTTTTGATGGTCTGATCATTTTTTTCATGTCTATCTATTTTTTTTTTTAAATTACAGTTATTCATAAGAGACAATAAAGGTTTCTTTTGTCTTTTATATTATTATATATGTCTCTATATCTGTAGCACATTATCTGGTCATTATACATAATTATTTCCTATAATTTAATTGACTTAACATTTTCCCTCAATAACCTTTTTCTACAGTACATACTGCTTCTTGTCAAGTTATAAGACTCTTTTACATCAATTATGATCTTAACATGCTCTGCTTATTATGGACATTACAAAGTAATACATAAATACATAAGTACAGATCAACTTTTTTACCACCAAGTGGAAACTTATATTCTTATGGCTTCAGATTTCATAAAGTTGCATTACAGATGGTAGTTTAGAATAAATACGTCACTGGTATATGAATGTTTAATATGTCTATTGTAATATAAAATGGTATCTTTATAACATAATTCAACATCAGATCAAATGGACAGGTGTAAAGCTGTATAGGTTTGCTTTACTTACAATGGAAAAGACATATTAAGGAGCTTTTACAACCTAATTATAAACCATTTATAAAAGTAATTGACATTTTATTTTAAAGACTAATTTTCAATACTATATTATCAATGTGTGTGTTTAGTTGTTCAACAACCATCTGGTTCTGGCAATGTCAAACTTAATCCAACAGGTTGCAGACGATGCATTTCAGGCTTTGAGTCATGGTTACATTTGAGCTGTGGTTTAAATTGAATTTCATTCATATCCTAAATATATCAGGTAGGTGTTATAAGATGCCCCTGGCCCGCAAAAACACATGCAAAAAAATAAAGCAGTTGCCATTTTAAACAGCTGATAATAAGGGTCCGGTTGTTCTTTTTATTGTTGATGTTTAATGTACTATGGTCTTTTTAATGAATGTGTATTGTATGGTAGACATCCATCCATCCATCCATCCATCCATCCATCCATCCATCCATCCATCCATCCATCCATCCATCCATCCATCCATCCATCCATCCATCCATCCATCCATCCATCCATCCATCCATCCATCCATCCATCCATCCATCCATCCATCCATCCATCCATCCAAATGAACTAGAGACTAGTGTTTCTTCTTCCCACTCGTTTTCAGATGTAAATAGTATTATTTCTTTTCTTATGCATGTGTATATTGTGTAAATTGCTCAAAATAAACACATCAAATCAAATCAAATCAAAACAAATCAACCCCATAAAGACCCAAACTTTCACCATCAACCAAAACCATCTACTGATCTAAACTGTTTAATACCTGTTAATCCACTAATCCTATTAATATATGTACATAATTAGTGTAAAATACAGTTTTTCATCTTTTCGTGATCATCAGATATGACCCATTTGGATGTTCAGAGGCCCCGTAGTGAAAAAACACAGTTATTTTCTACAACATTGATTCACCAGTAAAACTTATGGAGTTTGATGAATGACAGTGGATGCAAACAATTGGTTTATGTTCAGTTAATGATGGATTCGACTGAAAAAGTGGCCTTTTTCATTAGTTTTCTCTGTTTTGTAGTAGAATAACCCTCAAATGTAATGTCAACATGATGATTAAATTATATAATAAGGGAAAATACCAGATTTACGCCAAAAAAAAGCAAAATAGAGAGGATTACATTTTGATAAAGCACTAAAGGAAGATTAAATACAGAGAAATGTAAAAGTAGCACAGAGTTAATGCATGTATTTTAAAATTTAAGTAAAAATATTCCCTGAAACAAAGATGCACACGCCCATGTGTAACTTTACCTGTTGGTTGAAGATGATGAAGAGCAGTGTCGTCCAGGGTCTGTTGTGCCAGGTTGGCAGCAGGGTTGGCATGATGCTGTTTGTTTACATTGAAAGCACTTGTCACCAGTTTGCCTCTTTACTCCGCAGGCCACTCATTCATCCTCGCTGGATCTTCAGTGTCAGACTCAGCAGGACTCATTTGGGTCTGAGCTCCACTTCCATTGTAACAGAACAAACCAGGAATCTACTGAAACAATTTAAAGCTTCTTTTTTTTTTTATCAGGATAAACTTCTCCTGTGTGGTATTGATGTCCAAGTTTGCCAAATTTACCAGTGATTTCTTGATCTTTACAATAAAATCCAGGATATTTTATGGCACTTTGAACTTGCTGCTGTTTGACCTGTCAATGAAACTCACATGTGATGTTGATTTCATGTCGATGTAGTGTAGTGAAGATATCTACAGCTTCCATCTTTCCCGTCCATGAAGCCCCTGTGGCTGAGAAGAAGGTGGATCTGGCTTTACTCCCTATAGACAGAGCACAACTGTGAGCGTCTGTGGTTCCTCACCAACAGATCGCCTCTCCCACCTCGTCCTCCCACAACCAATCAAGATAAGACCCAGGAAGAGCCGGCTTCATAACTGGACTAACGTTGTCTGGTTAAAGTGATCAGACAGGAGCAGTTTAGCCCAGTGGCTGAATCGAATACACTAAAGGCCATAGGGTGCTTGGAGATAAACCCAAACACAAACAGCCAATATCACCTGGAGTGGAGACAAGAGAGGAGACGGACCCCTCCCTCTGTTTAGCCCTCCTTCCACAGCAACTGGGTGTCAGCTTGACACTAATGGGAATCTAATGTAAACTAACAGAACTGAAGCCAAACATGAGGGAACACAGAGTGAAAGTGTCCTGGTCAGACTCATGTTATGAGTGCAATCAAAACTATTCAAACTATTAAAACACATATTCAATAGGACGGACACGAAAACAATAAACCAGGAGCATCGAAATTATTGTAGTTCACTGGGCCACAAACAGCCCTATTTGATCTCCAGAACAGTAATCATCATAAATTATAAATAATGACAACCTGGATTTTTCTGTTTATTTTAGTGCAAAAACATTAAACTGCTTTATTGTTACAATCCAGATGAGATGTTGGAGTCTAGGGGTAGGAATAAGGGAAGTAACGTTGGATAAGTAACATTTATTTAACAAAAAGGACTTAATGTCGACTAAATATGGCTCACAGACTGCACAAACACAACTCAAATATTAAATTCTCCAAACACACTCGGAGTAAAAGAAATGAACAAAAAAGGGAAAAACACACAACAATGGCCACACAATATTCCTCCAAACACAAAGCGTACAGTGAGGCAGAAATGCACTACAGATGATTTTAGGGGAATCATCTGTAACTAGGAACATACTCTGCCCCCCCCCCCCCCCCCCCCCCATGAAGGGAGGTTTTGCTGGTGTCTGTCTGTCTGTGTCCTTTTTAAATATATTTCTTACAGTCTGAGTTACGGGCAGGTTAGTTAAAAAAAATGGTCGGTTGTGAATCGTTTATACATCGACCCAAGCATCATTGGTATATATATATATATATATATATATATATATATATATATATATATATATATATATATATATATATATATATATATATATATATATATATATATATATATATATGTATTAGCTTTTAAGATGGTACTTGTATTAACAACCACAAACCAGTTTAATTTTGAGATAAATTGTCAGTTTCAGTACATCAGAGTCAAATACATCTTTGATATGACATTAAAACTGATATTTCTTCATGCTGTGTTGATGCATAGAATATATATTTTTTAATGCATTATTACATTAACAAAATTACAAGTTGACACTTTAATGTTGTATAATTAAATTTTAGTATATAGTAAAAAAACTAAATTCTAATATTTTAAAGCTGAAGGAACCAACATTGGAACATACACACCATTTTCTGAATCAATACAGACCACCTGACTTTATTTAATTTAATGTAATTTCACTTTTTAAACATTGGAGTTGAGTCACATTCAGAGTCTGTTCAGTGATTGGTTTGACATGTATTTGTATGTGACTGACCAGATTTGGGATGTCATAGGATAGATTTTCTGCTGCTTTAAAAGACAAAAACAGGTGAAGTGCCTTCTTAAAACCAATTCTTCCCAATACACTAAAGGGTAAATATGGACTAAAAATCTATCTTTATCAAGAGACAAAACATTTTCTGTAGTTTATCTAGATAAATAAAATATCTCGGAATGTGAAAAGCAAACAGCTCTTCTTAAATTACATATCTATTTGCACATTAATCCATATGATCACTAGGGAAATAGGGGTGAAAAACAAATTATCCAAGGACAAGATAAACAGAAAAATAAAAGTGGGCAGTTTTAGAGTGAGGGAACAAATTTTAGTAATTCATCATGCAGAATTGTAATTATATTTTTATTACATGTGCTATAGCTTCCAAATGTCCTTTCGGCAAAGATGAATCAGAATCTATTGAGGGAGAAAATATATAGGATATTATTGTGTTTCATCACCATGGTCACCGTGCTGTTATTTGTGACTGTGATTTACGAAAGAACCGCTCAAATTGAATTTCTTTCTGCCCCCATAAGCATGATAATATAGAATTGTGACAGGGCCATATATCTATATAGTGCATCTAATAAACACACACAGTTCAGGTGAGGTTTAGAGCGGAGTGCACGTACTGTACATAGATCAAAAACATCCCGCTGTAATTCAGGAAGATTTCAACGGCAGTAAAGCAGATTGTGCAGACACGGCCTCGGGTGCTGATGCAGGACTGAGCAGGAAAGGAAGGAAGAGGATGAAGTGGCTGCTCTGGAGGTAATGTGAGAGTTCAAGTGTGCCCATTTGAAAACCACCTAATGGTTTAATGCTAAATGAGTTAGTAAAGGTTGCACTCACTGGGGCCATCTGTCAGCCACTGTTAGAGGAGGATCCTAAAACAATGGAACTGCTATCATTCAGTACCTTTACCTGCACATCTAAGCTCAGCTACTGGAAACAACTGAGCTAAAAGATTTAACTGAAGTTTCTGAGAAATCTGAGTGTACACACATGCATAGAGAAATTAATTACTGAGTGAAGTATGTTGGACTTGGAGATAGGGTGAGTCTGGGGTAGCCATGGAACCAGCCCCCTGATGGGGGGGGGGGTGTTGTCTTTAACCCTTTGTTGGCCACACTATAAAAATTTGAATTCAAAAAAATTAATTAAAAATTCCTTTATACACCTCACAGGGACCATTATAACATAAAAACATAGACTTAATTTTTACTGACCCTAAAGTATTAAAACTCACCAATCTTACCAACATCATTTATAACTTGGTTCGAATTAGATACATTAACGCTTTGTGTTTGTCTCATTAGTGATTAGCATTAGCAATTAGCATTTCATGACCCTTTACTATCATCTCTACTGTTTGCTTTAGCATGTTTTTAAAAAAAAAATATTACATGAATACCAACATATTTCTGAAACATTATGAGGATTATTTATGTAAAAATAGACTCTGTAAAAGTTAATAAAATTAACAACAACAAAAAAAAATCTAACTTACATGCGATTTTGTGTCCATAAGAAAAGTTCATAGCAGAGGTGTTGTCACAGTTATGATCTTCTTCGTTGGTGGTATACTAACATGACCTGAATATATCATTGACAGTGCTACCCAGTGGTGTTTTTGTGCATTACTTTCTTTTTACAAAAGGGGGAGAATTTGGTGTCAAAGATTAGATATCAGGGTTCAAAGTTACCTCTACCAAACGGTTGAGCTGACCAACAACGGGTTAATAATGACAATAAAGTTTATATTTGGTGCATATTTAATGTTGCCCAACATTGATTGTGTGTGTCCGCAGAGACATATCATGCTATAACTCAATGAATACTTGAGCTAATGTGCATCAGATGCAATGATCCATTTGAGTAGAGGTCAAAGGTCAAGGTCACATTTAGCAGAAAGGTCAAATCACATTATTGGCTCTAATTCAAGAATAGGTTGTCATAGAAACTTGAGATTGGGACAAAATAGGGGTGATATTAGGCATTCTCTCAGTTTTTTATCTACCAGATTTTTCAAACTATAAGTTCTATATATTCTATACAAAGGATTATTATATAATTTCGCATGTTATTTTCAGACTTACAGCCACAAGAGGGCACTGTTGAGCATGTTCTTTATGCTATAGTTATCTGAATAACCTAATATGTCACGTTAACATACCAGGCAAATTGTTTATGCATCGTGTAACGTTAGGTGAATGTGTTATGTTAGCATACCATACACCTATTCACCTATATGTTGTTCTCTGTTCTATTTTTATTTTAAATTGCCTTTCAAGATTAAATGCCTGTTCTTGGTGGAAGGGGGAGTTCTCAGGACAGACAATATACCAGAAAATCTCAATTTAGTACAGTATTATTGGGCATAAATAGTCTGGTTTCAAATACTCCAGTTCAGGCAATAGTGCATGTAAATATACCGATTGTCAAACATTACAGAAGCCAGTAAACCTGTATGAATTATAATTATTATTAGTATTTTAACCAACTGTTAAATAATTATGAAACTTATATATTTGTTGAAGACAATTCCAGTAGTTTTTGAATGACAGCGCAATGATGGATTTTACTGCAACTGGTTTGACTTTTGCGCTCACATTTTCCACGTTAACATCTGGGCCGCATTAAGTGTACCACAAAAAAAGGTTTCTTTACTTTACTCCCAACTAGCAACAGTAAATTTCATGTGGATATCTCTGGTCATGTCATCCTGCAAAAATTGAATCCAAATGAAAACCACAGTTTTATGGATAGTGTCCTTAGCCTTATTTTTCTGTTAATAAAATAATTTTTCTAAAGTGTCCAGTCATTCACTCTGGTTAGACTGTTTCTATACAAGAGTAGAGATAGAGACAGACAATTTTTTAAAGATATTTATTGACGATTGATCGTAGTTTTCAATCGTTAAACTAAGTTTTACACTGTCTCCATTAACTCCAGTTCAGTTTTGAGTCTTACATGTTCTTTGTGTTGAATGTCTATAATTTTAATTGTGTTATTACAGTCTAGGAAAACTAATTTATGTCTGTGTGATGTCATTATTATGTTAGTTTTATTGTGTTGCTCATCATCATTATTATTATTTTTTAAACTTAGTGCTTTCTTCAATATTTAGTTCATGTTTTGACTTATTGATTTCGCATGAAATTACATGGGCATATACATATAGCTAATGTGCATCAGATGCAATGATCCATTTGAGTAAAGGTCAAAGGTCAAGGTCATAATTAACTAAAAGGTCAAAATCACATTACAGGTTAAAACTCAAGAACAGACGGTCACAGAACTTTCAGATTGGTACCAAACGTTGCGGAATGAAGATTTCTACAATTCCCATAATTGGTGTTATCACCTATAACCAATAGTTTTTGAGAATGGGTTGTCATAGAATAGGGGTGAGATTAGGCATTCTCTGAATACTTGTTTTGATGCATACATTTGCAATTTTTTATTCATTTTGTTCATTGCGGTACTTATTTGTGCTGATTTTTGTTCATTTTTAGTTCTTTTATCACTTTTTGTTCCTTCTTAATTGATTTTGCTGCTTATATTTTTGCATTCCTGTCCACTTTTTCCCAAATTTTGTGCATTTTTGCACTTTTTTACTCATTACCATTCATCCTTCCATCATTTAACTGTCAATTTATGGAAACACAGTGAGAGATAAATTACCAAATATTAAAAACAAGTTATCATGTCATTATTGCTGAACTTAGTTTCACAGAGGACTTTTCTCAGGCTTTTTAGTTGCACAAAGACAATATCTTGTTACTATAAGTGGCATATATTATAGTTTGGTCACAAACAATAAATTGTTACTAGACTATGTAATGACGCAGGTCTTTATATATATCTCCTCAATACAGCAGGCTTTCTGCCCTGACGTGTCATTAATAATCCCCAGTCCCATAAACAGTGACAGAGTTAATCAGAGACAGTGGAATAAAAGGGATTGTTGCACTGGCAGTTTGCCCTGGATGGAAGGTTCTGTCATTAGAAAAGAATGAGGAACTTGAAACATTTTAACGAGACCGTGGCTCAATCTAAACTTTTCAAGGTGAAGTTACAAATGTACAACTATAGAGACAAGTATTTTACACCTCCATAGTGCTAAAGTGATTATACACCCCCCGCTGTTAATCACTATTAGATTTTAACAGCAAGGACAAAAAGGAAAAAAAAATTAAAAAGTGTGCGGTCTTACACATTTACGCTGCTTGAATCCATTGGACGTTAAAGCTGGGATTTAACATATACAGTATAAATATTCCCAGTTGCATGGTTAAGCTGTGTTATATCCATATTTTACAGTTTCTGAGAAGCAAAGGCAGACAATCTAGTCCCCCTTGATTTGTCTCATAGCAAACAATATTTAATTCTCAAGTGGTTTCCCAGGATATCTGGGCTTTGATTTATACACAGAATAGAATAGTCGCAGGAGATAAACAGGAGCCAGAGTGAAGAAACGGACAGCCAAAGAGTTTACTGTGTGTAACTGGTGTTGACAGACCAGAATAATAAGGGTTTCATATAAAAAAAATTTAAGGTAGAGTTGCTGATGTGAAGTTTGATTTAGGGATCTGTTGAGGTAATAATAATAATTAAAACTGTAAGCAGTCTCAACAGCCTTCGCTGTCCCTTGTGACCACCTCCACACACAACGCCCAAGTCAAATTTCAGTCAAATCGGTGTTTGTATACCTGATCTATCGCCATTTTAGTAAAGGCCATTTTGTAGGGGGCGCTATAGAGCAAAATCACAATTTCTCTTGACCACTATAGATCACTGATCAAATGAACGTACATATAAAAATACTCATAATGAAGTGAAGCTAAACTGCATCAGAATTCTGTCCATAAACAATCGTCCAGTGTAAATTTTGTCATAAAATGTTGATTTAGTCTCTTGATGAAAATGTAATTTTAGTTTTAGTCACAATTTAGTCATCTAAATCATTTTATTGTTAGTCTACTTTTATTTGTCCAAAATTCAGAACATTTTAGTTGACGAAATCTAAAATAATTTTAGTCGACTAAAATAATTTTAGTCGACTAAAATGTGACAACCATTTTTTTTTTTCGTTTTGTTAAAAATTACGTATAACTGAATGTGTTTATTGTAATGTTTTAATGTGTAATACACGTAAAATTCCACATGAATTAACAGCTATGGTATTATTAAGAAACTCTGTTAAAGTAGCGGTGCATCATCAAAGGAGAACAAAAACCAGAGATACATCAAGACAAATAGTCGTCATCTCAACCTGCTTTATCCTCACTAGGGTCACAGGGTCACTGGGGGTCTAATCCAGCTACAATGGATGAAGGCGGGGTACACTCTGTATGAGTCTCCAGTTCATTTCAGGGCTGAACATATATAGACAAACAATCACTCTCACATTTACACTTGTGAGTAATTTAGATTAACCAGTTAACCTATCAGTGCATGTGTTTGGATGGTGGGAGGAAACCGGAGTACCTGGAGAAAACCCACGCAGACATACAGACAGACTGACTGACTTTTGTGGGGGTTTTTTGTGTGATATCACTAGAATGGATGTATTTCTGATGTTTTCATGTTCAGCATCACTTTAAGTTCTATTTTTATGACAGCAAAACAAAAGCAGTCTCCTGTTGGGGGATGCACAATATGTGTGTGTCTATTGAGAGTCAACAAAAAAACCCATTAATTTGTGGATTTGGGCCAAAAGAATGAACTGTAAGATGCTAAAACTATGATTTACCTCTTCATGATACCTAAGTCATGTGATCCCTTAAAAAAAGTCACCCTATCCATCAATGACTTATGTGTACATTGGATCCAATGACAGTAGGCATGTGGAGATAAAGTGAAAGATAATGGTGAATTCCATGGTGTTACATATGATGTTATTTTCTGCGTTCCAGGGGTCACAGACTGATGAACTATTACCTCATCTGATTAACAAGTATTTCCAAGAAGGCACCCTTAGTCAGCTTAGAAACATGTTTTCACTTATACAAGGGCAGATAGTCTCATAAATAAAGTCAATCATCAAAAGGCTTGTCGACATATAAAGGTTAATTCAGTTTCTTTGGAGGTTAATAGTGCATCTTTTAGACAATGTCTTATGTTCAGTCCAAGAAAGATAAGAAACAAGAGTAAATGGACTGATTTTTACAATAGCTTGAACTGAATGTCTCCTTTCTTTAAGGGTTATGCAAGGTTTAGAGTTCAGTTAGTATGGTTTTCCAAGTGACTATTTCAATGATATTGGTAGCATGTCTTACACGCTGTTATCTGGTTAGTATATGATTCAGTGATGGTATTTAGTTCATGGTTTGTGTGTGTGGATATATATATATATATATGAAATGTTTTGATCATGATTAATCAAAATTACTCCAATCCAATTCTGTGATTAATCTGATTGAAATATTATATATATATATATATATATATATAAAAAAAAAAAAATAAAATAATATATATATATATATATATATATATTCAGGCCTGTGATGAACTGGAGACTCATACAGGGTGTACCCCGCCTTCACCCACAGTGACCACCCCGTGACCCTAGTGAGGATAAAGAGGGTTAAGAAAATGAGAAATGAGGAAATTGGGTCAATTTTTGATTGTCTGGTATTAAGAATTGACCAGCTCCCTGCACAAACATATACTGGACATAACTACGCAAACATGAAACGTGAATGTTATTTTGATTTTCTGCAGTTGAAGATCTTCACTAACGTGTCATATACAGTACTTATATAATAATGTGTCTTTGTCCCACAGTCAAACTGACCTTGTGTTATGAACCTCTGACATACATCTGACCTCAGCCTTCACATAAATATCCATAAATCTAGAAAGTAAAGTGAAAGTTTAAAGAGGTCAGACATTAATGTGGCTGTGTCCATCACCCCGGTGTAGATCTGTGATTCCCAAACTCAGCGGGTGGTGGAACTGGTCTTACACATATTAGGTAAACACGGCCCTGCAGATGTTTACGATCTTGTGCAAATGGGTTCCGAAGTGTTTAGCGCACACGACAGGTGTTATGTGGAAGGTTAAACAGGTTGCATTGCCCGTTTGTAAATTGTTATGGTCTCTGTTGCCTAGAGGCCTACCTTCCTCTTTGGGAGTTGGAGCTTTTGCTGTTTTTAAGTGAAAAGTACAAACATTTCGTGATAAAGAAACACGTTGATGTGAAAATGATGTTAAGACATGAGCTGGCTCAGGATGATTTGCAAGAAAATCCAAATATTAAGTGTGAATATGAGTGTGTGAAGCTTTTATTAGGCCAAAATGTTCTAAGTAGTGTGTTTATGAGCCCGGTAACATTATTAAATAATTACGACAGGATTATTTCTGCATGACTGAATTGGTGAATCACACTTTCATTCAGAATGCAGAAAGGTACAAAGAAATAGTTTCAGTAATTTTATCATTTATAACCCTGTGATGCAGTTATAGGTATTTTACATCCTTGTGTTTTTTTTGTTGTTTTTTTTTACTGATACATGCATCTAATTTTATCTTAACATGTTAAAGGTGTTATTTGTCACATTTTAAGCAGGGGTGGATCTATGGGTGGGCCTGGGTGGGCAGTACCCACCCTGATTGACAGCTGTGCCCACCCAATCACAAGCTCAGAAACAGAATTCTAGACCGATTTTCGTTGCCTCATCAAACTGAAATGTTTTTCAATATCCTTAATATAGTTATTTATTTGTAAATGTCAATGTAAATAAACTATGTATATTTAATTATCATTAAATTGGCTATTTAATCAAGTTAATAAACTAAAGGAACGTGCTGTCAGTGACATGTCAATGGAGTGTACATCACAATTAATGAATAAGCTTTTTTTTACCAACTGAGCTTGTCTGTGCAACGTGTTATTATGATTTTTTTTTATTATCATTATCATCATTATTATTATTATTGTTGTTGTTGTATTACTGGTAATAGCAATAGGAGTATTACGGAACGGTGCACGTGTGCGGGGGGTTGTTTCTTTGACATTTTTAAGCAAAAAAAAAAAGGAACACATAAATACCTTTCCTTGTAACTAATTACTTTGCTAGTGGAGTAATGCAGTTAGTAATGCAATTACTTTTTGGGGAAGCAACTAGTAATTGTATTTAATTACTTTTTCAATGTACCCAGTACTGGTAATAACACATCATCATATATATTAACAATATGAGCTAACTAGCATTTTTATTATTTGTTTTTTGATTCATCTTATTAAAGTATGTTTTCGCATTGCATTCAATGTCTGAAGCAGATACCGTATAACAAATTGTAGAGCAGTGTTATAGGACAGGAACATAAGGTGAATGTTGTTCCTATATTAACATGAGCATTGAGTGTGTGTTTGTTTCTACATGCAGACATACGCAGTACATCCACAACATGTGCACGTATCCCACATGTGTTTACATTCTTTCCGAGGCATGAGTGATGGTCGACGTGGGGAAAAGGAGGAGGGAGGGGGGGGGGGGGTCGTGGTTTCTTTCAGCCGGAAAAACAAACAGGCGAAAGGGCCGATACAGACCCAGAGCCCGGGGACGCTCAGGAACATCCTGTCCACAGATCTGCGTGGGTCAACACCAGACTCAGCTCCAGGCACAGCATCGCTCCGTCGCCAAACAACAGCATCAGAACCACGTCAAGGTCGAGCATCACCCCGAGGTCCAACGTTGCTTGGAATCAACAGAAACGATTGGTTTATAGCTTTTACAGAGAAAGTATCATAAAAGTACCATGAGTCATAGTTGAGGTTTTGGAACAGATGTGCTGTAGACATGTTTCTCCACAGTCTTCACCTGGACGCAGTGTAAACATATGTTTTATCTGTTTTGTAAGAAAAAAAACCCCCACAGGATATCTTTAATACAACACAACACGAACAACAGCTTCAGTTATTGCTTCCAGGAGGGTCACAGCAGAAGACAACAACAGGATGTGTCCTTCAATTTGCGATTCTATTTGTTTTCTGTAAGTGTAGCAGTGGTAAAACCCAGTCTTCTGTGGTAGTTATATCTGTCCTTGAATCACTCCAGAGATGTCTCGCCCAAGGTCATTATAGTTAAGGCCAAAATTAACACTGGCACTAAAGAGATGTTGCTAACTGCTAGCAACAACCTTCGCCAGGACGTTAACCCTTTGTTTGTCAGCTCAACCGTTTGGTAGAGGTAACTTTGAACCAGAATATCTTTTTTTTTTACTTTAGTTTTTTTTATTTTATTTTCTTACATATACACATTACACACAAAACAACATAAAACAGGCATGGCATGGTAAACAAGGTGGCTCGCAGCCTTCAATTTCTATTCATTATTGTTTCGAAAAATTAATAAAAAAGAATAATAAAAGGAAAATCACATTATCTTACGTGCTGGTGTCTTTGCTTGTAAATATAATCCATTTGTCCCATTCTTGATAAAACTTTTCTTTTTTGTTCTTAAACAATAAGTCTTTTTTTCCCATCACACATATTTCCTGTATTATTTTAATCCATTCCTTCTCTGTAGGTAGGTCTGGGACCAGCAATTTTCTGGTTACGGCTTTCCTGCCCGTAGTGAGGAGAATTTTCACCAAATATTTATCTTCTTCTATATTTCCTAGATACAGTATCTTGAATCTTGAACCCTAATATCTGATCTAAATTTAAGTCCTTTGACACCAAACTTTTTGGGCAGTCAATGATGCTAGTATACCATCAAGAAAGAAGATCATAAATGTGACAACACCTCTGCAAGGATATTTTCTTTTGGACACTTTTTGCATTTTATTAACTTTTACAGAGTCTATTTTACATAAATAATCGTCATCATGTTTCAGAAATACTTTGGTATTCATGTAATAATTTTTTGAAAACATTCTCAACCAAACAGTAGAAATAATAGTAAAGGGTCATGAAATGCTAATGCTAATCGCTAATGCTAATCACTAATTATACAAACACAAAGAGTTAATACATCTAATTTAAACCAAGTCATAAATTATGATGGTAAGATTGGTGAAGCAGTAATGTTTGACTTTTGTAGTGTGACCAACAAAGGGTTAATTATCTATATCAGGCATGAAGGGCCTGCAGGTTTTTGTTCCAACTAACCAAGAGTACACAGTTTGACCCGTCGACTCTCTGAAGACTGAGATCAGTTGATTAATTGAGTCCAGTTTGGTGTACTGCTGCTGCTGCTGCTGCTGCTGCTGCTGCTGCTGCTGCTGCTGCTGCTGCTGCTGCTGCTGCTGCTGCTGCTGCTGCTGCTGCTGCTGCTGCTGCTGCTGCTGCTGCTGCTGCTGCTGCTGCTGCTGCTGCTGCTGCTGCTGCTGCTGCTGCTGCTGCTGCTGCTGCTGCTGCTGCTGCTGCTTGGATGGAACAAAAACCTGCAGCCATACCAGCCCTTTGTGGAATACTTTGGACATACCTGATCTATATTATAAAACCCAAGTGGACTTTGTGTGTATGCATGTGTGTGTGTGTGTGTGTGTGTGTGTGTGTGTGTCACAGGTGTCAAACATAAGGCCCGGGGGCCAAATCTGGCCCATCAAATGGTCCAGTCCAGTCCGGCCCTTGAGATGAATTTGAGGTGAAATATGAAAATAGACATTAAGATGTTATAATAATTTTACTTGAGGTTCCACATTCAAACCAATTCAATCTGAAGTGGGTCAGACCAATATAATACAATCGTAATAATCTAAAAATACAACTACAATTTTTTTGTCTTTTTAAGAATAAATATTTTCACATATTTACACTAAAAGTATAACTTCACAAAATGTTTGAATAATCTTGAACAAATATAAAGAACCTGAAGTGTTTCAAGGAGAAGTCAGTGCAATTGTAAGAAGAATCCGCCTGATATTAAATATGTATTTTGTTTATTTGTATTTGATGCAATATGATCTGCAATTTATAATGAAAAAAATCGTTAACATTAGGCTTATTATTTTATTGTTTCATGTTATTCCCATTATTTGAACAGATAGTTTATTAAGGTAACCATTTTCATTGTTTAATTTGACTCTTTTTCACTCTAAAATATAGAGAATTATTTGGAGTTGACATTATCTATGTATTATTATGTTACTATTTCACTGGTTCGTCCCAATTCAGATCAAATTTAGGTGAATGTGGCCCCTGAACTAAAATGAGTTTGATACCCCTGCTGTAATAGCTTCTTAGAGTTCAACTAGGTGCCAAAAAGTAGCTGAATTGATGAAAAATAAAGAGCCTTAAACCAAAAACTACTGGCTAAAATTTCTAATCCTTGTTAAGTGTTTCTCCTTTCACAGTTCATGTTCAAAATACAGGACTAAATCTCTTATTGATGTACGTTCTGAGTGACTTATTCAGTGGAAACCGGTCAAACTTCCATTATTTCACCTCGTTTTAACTCTAAAAGACATAGTAAAATGAAACCACTGAAGAAAAGGAACAGACGCACATATTGAAAGCAGGTTTTATGACACTGAAACAGACACAAATTCACAGCAGAACATTTACCTGGAAGAATGTCTCAGGATTTAAAGGGTTAAAAATGTGGAAATATGAAGGACAAAAAAAAAAGAAGCTAACTCTATCCAAGAAAATCTCTTGTAATTTCCCGTCGTGTTCGTATCCTGGGCTCGATATAGACGTGAACTGCACAGACATGACCTGTGTGTTCACAAATGTAGATTTAAGGTTATGCAAACACAGATATCCTTGGGTAGTCATGACACCACATTTCCTGATTTGACTCAATATGGACACAGGATGGGTAAATATAAACGAGTAAGAACAAGGAAGGACAAAATACACTGCGTAGATTGTGTGGTTCTTTTTCTATAAGGATAAATAAACACTATTGGATTTTTGTATTATGTAAAAGTCAAAATCATGAGTTAAAAAGTCTAAATTTTGAGATAAAAAGTCAAAATAATGAGATTAAAAGTCAAAATTCTGATATAAAAAGTCAAAATTATGAGATAAAAAATCTAAATCCTGATATAAAAAGTCAAAATTATGAGATAAAAAGTCAAAATCATGAGATAAAAAGTCAAAATTATGAGATAAAAAGTCCAAATCCTGAGATAAAAAGTCAAAATTATGAGATAAAAAGTCCAAATCCTGAGATAAAAAGTCAAAATCATGAGATAAAAAGTCAAAATTATGAGATAAAAAGTCCAAATCCTGAAATAAAAAGTCAAAATTATGAGATGAAAAGTCAAAATCCTGAGATAAAAAGTCAAAATTATGAGATAAAATGTAAAACTAATGAGATAAAATTTCAAAATTATTAGATAAAAAGTCAAAATCATGAGATAAAAACTCAAAATGATGAGATAAAAACTCAAAATCATGAGATAAAAAGTGAAAATGATGAGATACAAAGTCAAAATCATGAAGTAAAATGTCCAAACTATGACCCAATATAGACACAGGATAAGTAAATATGAACAAGTAAGAACAAGGAAGGAAAAAATACACTGCATAGATTGTGTGGTTCTTTTTCGATAAGGAAAAAGACACACTATTGGATTTTCGTATTATGTAGCTGCAGCCTGACTTTAATAATGGTTCAATAAGTCACTGGATATTGATATTCCTCCATCATGTCTTGTGGGCTTGAGCTTTTTTCTTACTTAGGGACAGCTTTATCTGACCCGAGTGGCTGAAGGCGCTTTTCGATTGAAGCCAGGCTCCTGTGGCGGGACATAACATTGGCCGTTGAGGAGGTTAACAGGGCCGTGACACAGGACTCAACCCTTCAATTCCCTTTCAACAGCTGTAGATGTCCTGAGGCTCAGATGGAGCAGAATTAAACTGTCTCCAGTCCTGCTCACTTGTACTTTTGCCGGATTTCGAAACCTCCAGGAACACTGTCTTTTTTTGGGGGGGGTGTTATGTACAGTAGATAACAGCAACTCTTAAGAGCTGTTTACATGAGGATGATTGCAGCTAAAAATGACAAACTATTTTTATCAGATGTACATTGAGTTTACACGGCAACTGCACTGTTGGAGTCTGAAAATGCAAAAAACTGAAGAACTCTTCCAGAGTGGAGAGTTTTTAAGACGTGTCTCCGACCAAACGACAAGAAACACATAACGTGTTGACGTGGTATACACCTTCATGTCACAATGCAGTAAAACAACAAACATGTCAGATTACCATGGATCTTCAAGCTGCACTGAAAAAAGTAAAACTTAAAAATTATTCCTTAATAGGTCACACATAAAAACATCTAGTTGACTGAATCAAATTAAATTAAAATAAACCTAACCCTATGCAATTTAAGTTGGTTCACTCAACTAGATTTTTTTTTGTGTGTGACCATAAAAAGTCTAAATTCTGAGATAAAAAGTCACAATTTTGAGATAAAAAGTCAAAATCATGAGATAAAAAGTCAAAATCATGAGATAAAAAGTCGGACTTTTTAGATAAAAAGTTAAAATCATGAGATAAAAAGTCAAAATCATGAGATAAAAAGTCGGACTTTTTAGATAAAAAGTTAAAATCATGAGATAAAAAGTCAAAATTGAAGAAGAATTTTTAAGTTGATTCAATGTTTTACTTTTTTGTGCTCTAGCAGCTCCACTAAATATACAGGCGTCGTTCCATCAATTATACAGACTTCATATGTATACCATAGCTGAACAGAAACAGGCATACAATTACCTACGTTAGCCTGGCATGTATGTCCAACTGAATTTCACCCACTGTTGCATCTTCATATAAACAAATATTTCTTCCTGAAGACGCTCGTCTAAATGTGGACTAAAAATGGAAGACTAGACGCCATCAGATAAAAGATACTGAAATTGTATTAAATGTGTCTGCTGCTAGCTAAATCTGCTAGCTAACTTCAACAGGCTGGCTAACTGGTTACCATCATAGTGTCTTTTTCCTTGTTTAAGCACAAACTGTATACTTTAGAAGACATGTTTCCATGGGTTTCAGATCCTTCAGTGTTCTAAGGCTGAATACAAACACAATTATTGAACTGAATTATAGAAATATCTACCAAATATCTATTTGATTCTTTCCTATGATGGACTGTAGATGTAGGTGCAGGCTAACAAGAATGCAATCGGATCATAATGTTCTAGTCCCACTTTTTTTTTTTTGGAGAGATTGTCTAAACATTAGAAGAGGTTTTCTACCAATTCCAAATACTTTCCTGTCATATTTTTGTAGATTTTCCATTCGCATACATGCATTTTTAGGATTTCAAGCTGAATTTCAACAGGCTCTGTAACTGTTAAAATGGTATGAAATGCAGATTAATATTATTTACACTCTTGGGATTTTGTAGGAGGCTCACTAGAGATGGAGAGAGAGATTAGCTTTGGTATATAAAAACAGAAGGAGGAGGGAATGGAGTAGGATGAGGGGTGTTGTGTCAGCACAGCACTGAAGATTTATCTTCCATTTACGTTCTCCCAAACACACACTCATCAGTCTAAACACTAGGCAGAGATTTCTAAATAACCTCACATGGTCACGTTCACAATGGGAGTTTTTTTCCACCCATATTTTTGATCTTGCTAATTATCACGTATAGCTAAATTTATGAATAAAATACAAACAATGTTTTTACAAGTGACGTTAAACAGACATTCGGAGGCTGCAAATCATTAATGATAATTTATTAGCAATGGCAGTGACTGTAATCAAACATGTTTATCTATCTGGGTAGTTTATATTTAGGAGAGGGTTCATGAAAAGTTGCTGACATTGAGATCATTTTGCTCCAGCCTGGAGATAATAATCAAATAATGAATATTTTAAAGGTTTATCTGCCCCTCGTGGCAGCTCAGTATACACACACACTCCAAAAAGTTGGACATTGTTTTCCTGTTTCATCATAGAAAGTTGTTCTGTTTGGTCACGAGAAGGAGATAGAAACACATAGCAGAGCGTGAGGAGGCATGGAAACACAGCAGAGGGAAACCAAACTGGTCATTGAGTCACCAGTGATTCAGTGCCACAACAAGGTCAGTGGAACGACGTCTGGTACGAAAATGACAGATCGTAATTTAGGTTGTATGAACATCTGTACGGAAATATTCAAGGTTAGATACATCTACTCTACTCTGGCCCTCCTGACCTTCCATTTCACTCACTTTCTTTCCATTGGACCAACATTAAACAATGATTTATTTAGAAGGACACACAATGTGCACATCATGTGTACACAACATAGACAAAAATATCCCCTTGAAACAACAGCAATGATATTTTGTCCTCTGGAGGGGACAAGAAGCTCACAGCTTTTTATTTATTTATTGCCTCCACCAAGGAGGTCATGTTTTTGCCAGAGTTTGTTTGTCTGTTGGTTTGTCTGTTTGTTAGTTAGCAAAGTAACAGACAAATAATAATAATAATAATAATAATAATAATAATAATAATAATAATAATAATAATAATAATAATAATAATAATAATAATAATAATAATAATAATAATAATAATAATAATAATAATAATAATAATACTTTATGGGTGAGTCTTGATGAAATTTTCAGGGTAGGTTGGTAACGGGGAGATCTAGAAATGATTGGGGGGGGGGGCGGTTTATGGAAATTTTTGATAACATTTTCAGGATGTATTAGGGGTGTCACAAGGAACACATGATTACATATTGGTGGTGATCCGGAAGAGATCCTGGATTCTGGATCCCCTTGAAATTTTACATTAGGGTAAATGGAGAATACATTTACATATCCTGACCAAGGACAATAAAATTCTCCCTTTGTGCAATAATCTACACCTGGCTTTTGTGCTTCCATCCATAATTATATACATTCTATAAACTAAATGTTGTCTAAAAATCAACATTAATTTGCAACATAGTACAGCAAACCATTACTTGATCAAAAACAAATGAATTTTAGCAAACCACAAATGTGTGATGTTAAATGGGAACCAGTGTTCATTACCTCTAGCTTTAGCTGTGATGTAACATGTGATATTGTCAAGGGTGCAAGCCAGTGTCTGTAACCACTGAACTGTCCCTTAAAAGCTAGTTAAGCCTGGGATCCATTATAATGACAGGTTAATCCGGTATAACCCTGTATACAGGATAGAGGTAAGCCTCTGTGAAACTGAACCACTACATTTCATGGAGTCCAGATACACTTGTATCACTAAAAACTAATACACTGGAGCAACAAATGCAACAAATCAAAGTGATATATTTACTAAGTGGAAAAGCAAATGGTTCTTGGGTTTATATTCATAACATAACTGAGGGACAAAACTGTCTTATTGTGGGTCTAAATAAGATAAAAAAAAAAAAGAAAAGAAAAATGCAGCTTGGTTATAACATAAACATGGTCGTTTTGGGTTCTATAGAGTATGCAACAGTCCAACCATGTGCACACTGACCCCAGCAGCTGCTTCCATGTTAATGATTAAAACCATTCCAATCTCCTCCATCTCTGGGGCCAATGAACTCTGAGTGGAGAACATGTCGAGCGTGGTGGGCTGAGAGCAGAAAGCAGACAGCGATGGTGAAGTGTCTGCCTGGAGTTAAACAAAGAGCCAGACCAGAAGCTCTGTCAAAAGGATTAGAGAAGAGTAACCACAA
The DNA here is from genome assembly GCA_020466265.1 of Siphamia tubifer. Lineage (NCBI taxonomy): Eukaryota > Metazoa > Chordata > Actinopteri > Kurtiformes > Apogonidae > Siphamia > Siphamia tubifer. The sequence goes on along the minus strand of CM035801.1, from coordinate 34,089,553 downwards.
CATCAGGGACGCACATCCAAGGACCAGATCCTATTGTAAGCACAAGGTGGAGGCTGTGTTTAGCCTCGGCCAAGTTCACTGACTTTGGTTTTATTTTATTACTCCACACACTCCACACACTTCACACTTCCATATATTTTCTCCACAGTGTGTCACCACTGATTGTGCCAAATGGCATCAACAAGTCACTAGTAGTATGTTTAAAGGATTCAGTGCCCTGTGATTAATAATAAATAGGACACGACCAAACTTACAAGTCTTTTGTTAAGTGGCTGCTGTGGGTTTGTATGAGTATGATGATTTCTGTGAATGGAGGATGTAACGTGTGTTTGTAAAGACAGCTGTTTGTCTAATGGTGCACAGTAAAAAAAAAAAAAAAAAAAAAAAAAAACAAAGTGCAAATTTAACTCTTACAGAGTTGAATTTAACTCTGTTTCATATAATATTAGGTCCCACTCAAGTAAGTAAAAGTAAAATTTACTCTATGTTCAGTGTCAAATTTGATCATTATTACCCAATTCAGTGTGAAAATTAATAATAAAATGTGTACAAATATTTAACACTGATGTTTTCACACTGTTAAGAGTGATATGATTACACTGAATTGAGCTATTTATAATCCAAATGTCATTTGAATTAACTTTCCTGAACATCTACCTGTACTTTTGTCTGTACTTGTTAATATAAGTTTGACTTTTCATGCATTTTAAATAGGTTTTCTGGAGCCAGTCTAAAGAATAAACGTTCCCCTTCACAGTTGTTATTGGCAGGGTCAAACCCTCCGATTACCGTCCCCCGTGGCCCATGGCCCCTCTAATTTCCATCCCTGTCCCCTCTGCCCAATTCATATCACCCTTCTCTTTCAGTTCTCCTCAGATATGCCCTATAACTGTGAGTACTCATAGGATCCTAGAGAATAGAAGCCCTCTGACATCGCAATTGGCATTAGCATCTAACCCCCCCACCCCATACCCCTGAGTGCCGGACTGTAATACGGCCCTGGACAAATCTATGTTTTTAACCCCACACATTAAAGGGATAAAACATTAAGTCTAGGTTGGTTTATGAAGTCATTTACTAATAATATCAGAAGGAAAAATGCTCCACAAACAGTGCCACAGCCTGTTAGCTTAGCTTGAGGAAGGGCTACTTATTTGGGAGAAAATTCCACACACTGCTGGCTAGTTCATTTACAGTGAGGTCTGCAGTTTATCCAGAGTGACAAGGACATTTTTTTTTTTTTTTGGGACAGGCAGGTTATGTAAATGTAATTTCTCTTCAGCACCTCGTAGAAAATTCCGCTCACCCCCCATGTTGTGTTGAAGTGTCATAACTTAATATGTTGCATCTAATAAATCAAACTAATTCCCAAGATTTCATCTTAAAACTCAATTGCATATACTGTATATGATATTGTAAAGTACATATTTGAGATTAGATTTTCCACTTGGTTTATCAATCAGTGTCAACTGTTTTGGCAACATGTTATCAGACTATCCTCCCACGTCAAGCCCTGGCTCTGGGTTCATCTTTTCACACTTACAAATCCACATTTTCTCAGTGGTCTGAAAGTAGAAAAAGACAGTTAAATAAGCACTTTAAATAGGCAATTGATGGGTAAGGATATTTCTATTTAGATGTGCATTCATTATTATCTATTTATCTACCTGGTTTTAAAATAGTTTCAGGTTAGATGATACACTTTTTAAAATCAGTATTTTAGTATTTATTTAGTTTGTTTTTAATCATGTTGACTGCGGATTGGCATTTTGTTTCTGAGGTGCATCTATGATCCATCCATCCATCCATCCATCCATCCATCCATCCATCCATCCATCCATCCATCCATCCATCCATCCATCCATCCATCCATCCATCCATCCATCCATCCATCCATCCATCCATGCATCCATGCATCCATCCATCCATGCATCCATCCATCCATCCATCCATCCATCCATCCATCCATCCATCCATCCATCCATCCATCCATCCATCCATCCATCCATCCATCCATCCATCCATCCATCCATCCATCCATCATTCTGTCCTACAAAGTAAAAAGGCAGTAACTGCACAGACACCAAACTGAAAAAAATTACCTTAAAGTTTTCTTGTTGTTCAGTCCCAGTAGTTGTAGGAAGATTATTGGACACGAGGCAGTTATTGTTACTGCATATTAACTAGTTCTGCAATAACCACAGTGCACCTTATATGTGGATTAATTCTAGTAGTGCTTAGTGACTGGGAATTTAGACTTTCTATCTCATAATTTCAGCTTTTCATCTAATAATTTTGGCTTTTTATTTTAGAATTTTGACTTTTCATCTTGGGATTTTTCCTTCACTTAATGCGCCTTATATGTGAAAAACCTTCATAAAAACCATTAATTGACAGTGCACCTTATAGTCCAGTGCACCTTATAGTGCAGAAAATACAGTAATTCCATAATCTGTTTCAGTCTAATGCAGTGATTGATTGTAAACTATTGGGGCAGGGTCCTAAATGGACATTGGTAAGAACACAGTAATGGTCTTTACTGCCTTTTTGTTTTGTTTTACTAGGACTTTTTGCAGTTACCGTACAAACACCCACTAATTTTCTCCAAAATGAGAGACATTTGAGATGAAATATTTTATTAGATGGCAAAGAATGATATGAATGTTCCAAAAAACACAATAATTAATTTTCGCCAAAACATGCAGTTCCTGCCTTTTCACGTTGTAGGGCAGATTTGGCTTATGATTCTGAATATTTAAAGAAATTCCACCGTTAGTGATTTTTCACTCCTCTGTCACTGGAGATGGATTCAACACCTAATGAGAAATGATTCAGGAAGAAATGTTGATACAAATCAACACACATCCTGCGTTCCTTCAGAATTTCCTTTGGGCGAATACCCCAACATAAACACTATCAATTTTGACTCTGCTTTCAGGCCAATGTTCAACCCTTATGGTGGAGCTGTTTCTGTGTCGTTACTTCTTCCATCCTGCCCAGATTTGGCCACTTGTGTCTTCCACTTGGGAACAGGAAGACAGCCTTTTTTTTTTTTTTTTTTTTTTCTTCTTATTTCTTGCTAACCTCAGTTTGTACTAGAACATGACCCTGACTGCAGGCATGACTAAGGACGTGTCTACTCGCAGGAATCTCTCTATTTAGCATAGAAGGTGGGGCTGAGGTCCAGCCAATTCCAGATTCCTTTTTCTGAGAAGGATTATTGGCTGAAGATTCATGGAAGGGTCTTTTTGCCATTACATAATAGGAGGCTTCACTTCTTCTCCAAAAGAAGAAGAAGAAGAAAAGATCCCACGGCGTGTCCACAGAGATGAAGTGCAGACCTATAATGGTGTCAAATGTCAGTGTTTACTCCTCCCAGACTGCATTTCCAACCACCAGCATCACCACTGGGTCAATTTAGCTAAAAGCGGTGCAGTAGGTCTGAACTCTCGGGTCCTTTTCACCTGTTGTTGTTCAAGTGGAAAATCACTGGATCCAAACAAACTGGTGAAAACTTCTCATCAAGTCGAAGGTTTCTCCCATGGCATCAGTTAAAGGTCAACCAGACGTCTTTGTTTACTTCATGCAACTCTCACACTCAATTTGATGACGTCTGTTCTATTTTTCTCAGGGTTCACACTGCCACCTGCTGTACTCTGGAGTCTGTACTGATGTTGTCCCTGAACTACACTTACAGACAAATAATAAAATGCATGAGCAGCAACTAAATCAGATGAGGTTCCCAAACTTTTTGTGGTTTGTGACCGAATTTTGGCATCAAATTTTTGGTGATGCCAGATATGAAAAACTTTTTTGTTGTAATTAAAATGTTTTTTAATCACGTAATAGTTTGCTATACTATGTTGCAAACAAACAATGGTTTTAGATGACATTTAGTGTATATAATATACAGTATATTATTATTATTATCATTATTATTATTATTATTATTATTATTATTACCATTACATTGCCATTACCACTATTATTATTATTGTTATTATTAGTAGTACTAGTAGTAGTAGTATCGATAAAGGCAGAAAAGCCAGATGTAGATGACTGCATAAAGAGATATTTTTATTTTCAGGATATGCAGGCTACAGTCAGTCCAGTTTGTATTTACAAGACTGACAATTATTACAGAACTTACGATAACTCAAACTATGAATTGTGCAGCATCTGAAACCAACCACAATGAACATTCGACAGATAAACCTTCAGTTTCACACTCGGTATGTCATGTGTTTATGTATATCATTGTTTCTGTCAACTGACCATATATTTTTTATTAGTGAATTATTTATTTTTTCTTCAACTGATTCCTCAAAATACATTTAATTTTGTGATTATCTTTATGTATATACAGTGGTCCCACTACTTACTGAATTAATTCGTTCCAGAAGTGTTTTTGTACCATGAATTTTTCGTAAATAGTCGCATTTTACATGTAAAACGCCTGATTTGTTCCAAGGCTCCAAATACTGCCCCTCAAACTCTTTAAAAATGCTAAAAGTATGTATGTGTATGTGTTAAAAGAAAATGTAGATTTAGATTTTAGATGTAATGTATTGTTTCAGTGGGTGAATGTGTCTTCATTGACTGAACATTAAACATTAAACCATTCAAATAAACCAGACGTGGGTCATTTTTATATCGTTGTTGTTGTTTTAATTGTCACTTTCATCTTTAGCTGTGTTTGTTGATGGACGTTTGGTGGGGTGTAGATCCAGGGACGATCGGCTTTAATGGCTTTTCGTGATCTTCCTGGGGTGTACAGGGCGTGTGCTTTGTCGGGGTGGGTGATGGCATGGCTCATGGACATTTTTCCGGGGTGTTTTTTTTCCGAGGCTTCGGGGGTTTGTGGGGTTTCGCCGGCATGTCTTTTGTTCATGCTGGTGGAGTGATGGCTGCCTTCTCCTTTTTTTATCGTCTCTGTCCTTTACTCCTTTTACGCTTGTATGGTTAAAACTCTGTGATGAATGAGGGTCAAAGGCTCATGAAAAGTATCATGGGTAGCTCCTCCATAACCAATGGGATGCTACGTACAGTACGTCCATGACGTGTTTACGTACATTACATAGTTACGTACAGTACATACAGTAATGTACATAGTACTTATGTCTCGGGGTTTCGGTTTCCTTTCGTGAATATAATTTTCTTTCGTATCCAGAGGTAAAGGTTTTTCGTTACTTGGATTATTCGTTACCTGGGTCTTTCGTAAGAAGAGATACCACTGTATATATCTATATATTTATATATATTAATAACTAAAAATTTCAGGTGACCCTATTTTAATTCCAGGTGACCCCATGTGGGGTTGCGACCCTGCAGTTGAAAAACACAGAAACATACAATATGTAAAGTTCCTCTTATTTACATACATGGATGAATTATTAATTGATGATCATTTGATTTGTTGACAGCCTGAGAAATAAGAACAGGGTTGAGAAAATTCTCAATTATTTATAGATTGACTTTGATCTTAAAGAAGCAGAGGCGTTAAATAAACAGTATGGCACATTTTAATTTTATTAATACTTAATGAAACTTTTTCTTTTTGCTCTATCTTCTTGTGTTTTCTGTGCCTGCAAACATCCCATAATATCAAGGGGTCAATGACTGCACAAATCTAAAAGTACATTTAATATTGCTAATGAATTTAATCCTACAGTTTTGTTTTAGTAGTTTTTCCCCAGAATTATTCACAAATTCTCAATAATTCAGCGTATTAAATTATTCATTTTCTTTTCCTTTTCACAGATGGATAGAGGCCATGTTCATATGTAAACTTGTAAAGTGAGGTGATTTTTCACCAATTATGCAATGGAGGACGCATTATATACTAATATAACAAGTGGCTCTTTTGATGTAAACCAATGCTATTATTAAACTTTATCTACTTCAACTGGATTCTGCAAAGAGTGTCAGAAAAAAGAAATCAGTGATCATTTCAGCATTGTTCTACTGTTCTGATGCAAGTTAGCAACATCTGAAGCATTTGTACATTAAGATACGGTTTTTTTTTTGTTTTTTTTAAGTTAAGATAAGCTACATTTTCATTTAGTTCCACAAGATGAAATTCAGGTTGTGATTTTTATTTATTTATTTTTATAACAGTGTAACATGAGGGTTCGTTGATGGTTTAGGGTGCACTATTTATAAAATAAGACGGATTTCTTCAGAACAGTGTTTTAATTGGCACACATGTAGCTAATGTTTTACACTTCCTGACAACAACCACTCACATGACTCAACCAGCCAATCAGGAGCCAGCAACACTTAGGTAAGCAAATGTGATCCAGAAAGGCAGATTCAACAAATAATAAGAATAATTAAATGTGTAAATCATAATTCTGTAAACATAAACGTAAACAGTCTATTGGGTGAACACTACCAATATATTATTTTTTAACGAGTATATGAATCAATCAATTTTCAATTTTTATTGGGTCATGGTACTCAATTTTGTGGGTATAAACAGGATATTTAGGAAAAATTCAAGTCATAAATGGGAGATTTAAACAAACAAAAAAACAACATAATGATTAGATTTTTAAAAAAATCTAAATCGCGAGATAAAAAGTCAAAATTATGACAAAAATAACCCTAATTATGAGATAAGAAATGGATAATTATGAGATAAAAAGTCAAAATTATGTAAAAGTAAGTGACAATTTGTAATTTACAACTTATTTTTCGTACACTCACATTTGTTTAGTTTGAAAAAAAATAATGAGTCTATTCTGAGAATGTGAAGAGTATAAATTACAGATATTTCTATAAATGTAAAGAGTATAAAGCACAGATATTTATATAAATATAAAGAGTATAAAGCACAGATATTTATATAAATGTAAAGAGTATAAAGCACAGATATGTATATAAATATAAAGAGTATAAAGCACAGATATTTATATAAATATAAAGAGTATAACGCACAGATATTTATATACATGTAAAGAGTATAAAGTGTAGGGAGTAAAAGTAAAAAGTTGCCAGAAAAATAAATACTCAAGTAAAGTACAGATACCTAAAAACTGTATTCAAGTACAGTAAAGGAAGTACTTCTACTTAGTTACTTCCACCTCTGCCCAAAACTATTCAAGTTAATAAATGAGTTCCTGGTTCTGACAGTCGACTGAAATGAACAGGATCTGAAGGGGGCACTGTTGTACCTATTGTCTTGGATCTGGATGGAGTGTGGGAAACAGTCACACACACACACACACATACACACACACACACACACACACACACACACACACACACACATACACACGAGGCTCAGTTTGATAGTCACCACATGTAGCTTCGAGTCCCCAAACAGAGCACCACGAACTGTCAATTCTCTGACTATTTCCAAGAATAAAATGATCATTCCTTTCCCCTGTCCTTCATTTTTGACATTTAAATTACCGGCACATGATTATGTCCTAATTATCCGTCTTAATGAGTAATTATACATTGATTCAGAAAGTTAGCGGAGGCAATGTCATCAGTGACAGGCAGACCGTGAGTTTACTGAAGCCACAGCGTGAAGCCATTCCCCATCCTGCTTTAGCTTTAGTAATTACAATTAAAGCAGCAACCATAATCACATCTTAAATACCCCTCAAAATAGAAGCCGTGACTCAGTAAACACATACAGTAGGAAGTCGAGTTAAATACAAAGGTGCAATTTCAACACAAGCTTAATAAAAAAAATAAAAAAATAAAAAAATTCTCGCCCATGTGAAACTGTCATGATTCAAGTTTAAAGGTCGATACTTGTTAAATAAACTGAGGTTAAGGTGAGGTTTTTGGTGTGGATAGAGTGTCACTGAGCTGCTTTGGAGAAGTGTAATTACTTGATCTCTGGGTGACTGCGAGGATAATGAAAGAAAGCATGATGATCGATGGAGGGAAAGCAGGGTGGGTATCTTCTTTATCAGACTGTAAAATGGGTGTCGTCTCTAGTGTATCAGCATGAAACGAGCACAGAACTAAGAATCTGAAAGAGAAGCGTTCTGTCGTCTTTGTATCATGTCCCCACCATGATGTTATTATTGATACGCATGTCTACAGAAAAGACTTCAGATATTATTATGTGTCTCCAAGTCATAGGTCTCTCAAACATGTGGCTCGGGGGCCAAATGAGGCCACCCAAAGGTTCCAGTACGGCCCCTGGGATGAATTTTGCAAAGTGCAATCATTCCACAGTCAAGGCTGTGGAACTCATTTTAGTTCAGGGGTTCCACATACAGACCAATATTATCTGAAGTCAAATAACATAAACACCTACAAAAAAATAATAAATCCATATTTTCTTTTGTGTTTTTGTGTGCTTTTGATAAGGTTTGGATCAGAACCCTGGGTAACAATTGCAGATAATTACATACATACAATGCAAATAATTAAAAAAATGGCGGCATCTACGAAAGAAGTACACAGATGTAGTATTTTTGCATATATATATATATATATATATATATATATATATATATATATATATATATGCTACATACATACAATTGATATGTTTATTCAACAGTTTCAATAAAACAAGTTGAAACAAAACAACTAAACAGCTAAAATTTTAACCCAGATTAATCATTTTGATTGATTAATAATATATAAGGCGTACTGTTGTATTTGGAGTAAATGTAAGTCTTTTAAATGTGCCTTAATCTGGAAAATACAGCAGTTACATTCTGCATTCTTTAGTTACTTCTCGTAGCCCTAAATAAAAGAATAAAATACAGAATAGATTAAAAAACATCTAAATTGTATTAAAAAAGACAAAAAGAGTGAAATTAAGTGTCATGAACCAGCTCTACTTTCCAAATCCACCTAGAAACCACCTACACACACGTTTCCTTTCAACCACAAAGTTATTGTTGTGCATTTTTCAACATAATAAGATGCAACTTTCAAAGAATTTCATTGGGTTAATATGTAAATGAAGCCACACTGTGGGTTTTATGGAAGGTTTCAGCAGTGAGGTAGAATACTAGAGATAACCTTAGTAGTTGCAAATGTTTGGATTGACTGTCACGGTAGGTTTGAGTCTGTAGTTTATACAGTTGGAGAAATGAATTGCCAGTGGCGGACTAATATCAGAGAGGAACAGCAGTTTTACCAAAGAGAGTCCTGAAATCTGCAACCATGATAAACACAGATGAGTGAAATAAATCCTGTCACAAATTAATTTCCTGTCCCTGAAATCACTCCTGATTACAGGTGTATTCCACTCCATTATCCTTTCAATCATTGTGCACAATGTCAGAGGGGGAAATGAAATCAGACCACATTGTGCTGAAGGAAGAGACACAATCACCAAACTCTGCAACTGAATGACTCACAGAGGTTAGACTGGAAAATGGGTCATTCCATTATTTGTCATCATGCTTTTTTATTTATTTTTTTCCCCTCACACACAAAAACACATCTATCTTTGCAAACTATCATTCCTAATTTCCCCACCTGACTGCACTATATTAAAAGCTTCATGAATAACCAGATGTGGTCAAAGTAAAGTACTCACATTCTGTACTTAAGTAGAAGTACAGCTACTTGTGTGGAAAAATACTCTGGTAAAAGTAGAAGTACTGATGAAACGTCTTTACTGAAGTAAAAGTAAATTAAGGGCGTATTCACATTGCACTCAGAAAATCCGGACTTTCGGACTATCCAGGAAAGTTCGAACTTTATTGACAAGTGTGAATGCCCCCCCGAACCTTGGTCCGGACTAAAGACCGAGTCTTTGGTCTGAGCTGAGGAGGTAGTCTCGGTCCGGACCAAGGTTCGCTGGTGCACAGTGCGAAAGGTCTTTTTAGGAAAGTCCGGACTATCGGACCAATTACAGTCATGTGCGCGGAATCTAGTCAACGTCCAAGCATGAGTCGCGGGAACACATGGGGAGACGAGGAAAGCAGGTATTTCATTGAAATTTGGTCGGATGATACTATAAAGACTGAATTAGAAAATACTCATAAAACTAGTAACTGGGTCCATTTCCTGCAACAGTGTAGCGCGCTCATCTACTAACCAATCAGGGTCGAGTATAGAGAGACGCACGCTGTACACGCATTGACAACATGACCTTCTATAGTCTGTTGGTCTACTTGATTCAATACAGTGTGAATGAAGACTGTCCGGATTATAAGTGCAGTGTGAAAAGGCAAAAAAAAGGTTCTGGTCCAAACCTTGGTCTGGACTTTACTATGTGAATACGCCCTAAAACTGCAAGCAGTCTCAAAGGCCTTTGCCATCCCTCGCCACAGCCGACAGCGAGATGACGTCGTACCGTGGGCAGGAAGTGATACTCTGCCAGAAACACATGCTTTTATATAAATACATAGGGGGCGCTATAGAGTCATTTATTAGAAGTGTTGCGTGTTCAATGCGTGTAGAACTGAGAGACTGACAACTGAGTCAAATTTGAGCCAAATCTGTTTGTATGTACGAACTACACCCATATTAGTAAAGGTGAATTTGTAGGGGGCGCTATAGAGCAAAATCGCAATTTCTATTGATAAACTGCTGTAGGACCAGGGGATAAACATCTGAGTCAAATTTAAGCCAAATCGGTGTTTGTATATCCGATCTAATGCCATTTTACTAATGATGTATTTGGTAAATCTGTAGGGGGCGCTACAGTGCGAAATAATAATTTCATATGACAAACAGCTGTAGACCCGTCTGTGTCAAATTTCAGCCAAAAATCGGTGTTTGTATGTCCGAACTACAGCCATTTTAATAAAAGTACATTTCTAGGGGGCGCTATAGTACAAAATCTGAATGTCTTTATCTAAATAGATGTAGATCTGGGAGATAGACGTCTGTGTCAAATCAGTGTTTGTATGTCCATGCTGAAGCAATTTATGTTGCGGTAATTTTTCCCAAAAACTTCGCAAACTTTGCGATGTTGTAGCACAATTTTTTTTCCAAAAATGTCGATAAGTTTTGATGTCCAACTTGACTAGATATTTTTTTTTTGTGATTTTAAGCTCATTTGGCCCAATGGAGGAGTTCATTAAACAACAAAATTATGAGATAAAAAGTCAAAATCATGAGATAAAAACTTTAAATAATGAGATAAAAAGTTTAAATTATGAGATAAAAACTAAAAATTATTAGATAAAAAGTCAAAATCATGAGATAGAAAGTTTAAATAATGAGATAAAAAGTTGAAATTATGAGATAAAAACTAAAAATTATTAGATAAAAAGTCAAAATCATGAGATAAAAACTTTAAATAATGAGATAAAAAGTCTAAATTATTAGATAAAAAGTCAAAATCATGAGATAAAAAGTTTAAATGATGAGATAAAAAGTCAAAATTATGAGATAAAAATCCTATAATTCTTTTTAGATCTTTTTTTTTTTTTAAATTCCATCATGCTCTAACATGTAATAAATGGGGCCGTGTCTTTAGTGATGTGATAAGTGATTGCTGCAGTTTTTTCATTTTTGCCTGATGGAGTTTATAGATGTGTGTTTTTGTAGACATGCATTTTCAGGGGTTTTGTTTCGTACTGTGACTAAACAGGTTATATTGTATTTTTTCAAACTAAACATATGTGACAGTAAGAAAAATAAAAGTTCTATACCATAATTTTGACTTTTTATAACATAATTATGTATTTATTCTATCATATTTATAAAATGTTCTCATAATTTTGAATTTTTATCCCATAATTATGCATTTCTTATACCATTTTTATGAAATGTTTTCATAATTTTGACTTTTTATCTCATAATTATGTATTTCTTCTATCATATTTATGAAATGTTCTCATAATTTTTCCCTTTTATTTCATAATTATGTATTTCTTCTACCATATTTATGAAATGTTCTCATAATTTTTCCCTTTTATTTCATAATTATGCATTTCTTATGACATATTTATGACTTTTGCCTCACAGCTTCACTTTTTATCTCATAATTATACATTATTACTTCACTCGTGTATTTTTCAGGCAACTTTTTAGCTTCACAACATTTGTCAGTTTTTATGACTTCCCTTCCTGTTGCTGTGTTTTATAGCGTTCATTTTGCATTGTGGTATCTTGGAAGCGGCGCTACATGTGGGCGTACGATGCCAGTAATGAATCAACTTCAAAAACAGAGCAGCTTTCATAGCAATGACAATGAAAACTACTGATTGTGTTATGAAATATTCATTGGGTTGTATGTGGAGGCACTTTCTGAGAACATTTCACATGTATTTTAATTATAACAACACAGACGACTTTTGTCATGGGTCGGCTTTACTATAAGATGCAGCCTTTTGATTACAAATGTATTCATTTTGGGCTACAGTGTTTGTATGAAAGGTGCTATACAAATAAAGATATTATCATTATTATTATTATTATTATTATTATTATTATTATTATTGGTAACACTTTATAACACCTACACACAATTGACTATGTATTAACTATTTATTACCCATTTATAAATGGTTGTTCATTATGTATTAACCATTTATTACCTATTTGTTAATGTCTTGTAAAGTTTCATACTAGTGTCTTCCAAAGATAAATGTAAAATTAGATTTTTTTTTTTTTGTCTGCATTTGTTCTCATTGTTTAACACCACAGAGAGGGTGTCAACATTGTTTGAGATCAATGCATTATTTTTAACCAACAGGTGCAGTATTTGTGTATCTGAAACAGTTGTAAACAGTTGTAAACAATGCACCTGTTGTTTAAAAATAATCATATTTTACATTTACACTAGTATGAACCTTTACAAGACATTAACAAATAGGTAACAAATGGTTAATACATAATGAACAACCCATTTATAAATGGGTAATAAATGGTTAATACATAGTCAATTGTGTGTAGATATTATAAAGTGTTACCTTATTATTATTATTATTTTAAATGACTGAAAAATATCTACGAGAAACCCATCTAATCACTTCACAATGTGTCACTGGGACTTCAACAAGACCCACAGTGTCGCAGAGAACTCTGGGATTTCTTCTGCTGGCGGTTGATTAGTTGAGCTGGAACCCCTGTAGAACCCAGTGGGTCCTGAGTTCCCTTAAGCCTTGGTTGGATTCTGTCCCTGTTTTCTCTTCAGACTCCCCACACATTATGATTTGGTTATATAGCTTTATGTTTATCTTATATTTTGCACCTTACAATTTAAGATGCATAAACCTGCAATAAACTGGCAACATGTCTAAGGTGTTCCTCTTTTTCAGATGTTGGTAATTGGCGTAGACTCCAGTGTTCCTCCTGAGGATTAACTAATTTGGAAAATGAAAGAAGGAATACATTTAAGACATGCACGTTCTTCACTCATGTACATCTTACACTTTTAAGTTTACTCAACATCCACTTCTGTGTTGTAAATTCCTAATTTAACTGCCTTTAATTAGATTTTATGGAGTATGCTGCCAGTGGATTTTTATTTTTGTCCAACTTTTTGTCAAAAAACTGGGGGTTCATCCAGGATATGTAAACGATATTCAGTGTTGCACTTTTTCTGGAACTACTTTAGCATTTAATTAATTTGGTTCAAGATCTTTCCCTTTACCAACTTGTATGAATACGAGTAAAGTGTTTTTTTTTTTGTGTAATTTTTGCTTCACATATTAACTTATATTTCCTGGCGAAGTGTAGAAAAATATTAATGTCCTACTTTCTCTGTTTTCAGGGTTTTTTCTTCATTCCAAAGAGCTTTAGACTTACAAAATACAAGTCGAACAGAGCAGAAAACATTAACATTTCTTTCTCATGCTTAATCCTGACCACTGTTCAGGAATTCACATCTTACTATTTGTTTCATCACTTTTCCTTACATGTCATTTCATGAGAAAGGAGGAGAGATTTTGAAAAAAAAAAAAAAAAAAATAGGGCACGGAAGTCGAAGGAAAAATGAAAAAAGAAGATGGTTAGGCAATGAAAGGAAACAAAATGGTCAGCAGCAGTAGGTGATTAAAGAAACTAAAATTTACCTACCCCCAGTGTGTTTTATCTTTCAGTTAATAGCCTAATCATGCAGTATAAGAGCTCTTTTCTTTGGCTTCGGGCTGTGTTTCTCAGGCGTCAGATAAAAGTACCTGCAGCTTCAGAGATAAGAAGTGCAACCTCATAAAAAACATGTGGGAAATGTGTGAACATACTCGCGTTTATCTGAAGGGTTGAGAGTCACTGAGGTGAAAAGTTTAGGATAGAAACAACTTTTAATAGGCTTTACACGATACACAATACAGACATGAAGTATATTTCTGCAAAATGTTTAGAAAAAATAAATCACATGGGTAACTGTACTGTACTTTGACCACCTCTGTTAAGATCTAGTTTCCCCCCCAGTGTTAGCTTAAAGTCAGGGTACTGTATAAAACTACAATATCTATTTAGAAATAACACAGCTCCATGTAATGACGTTGCAACAGAGGTGTAAAAAGTACTCACATTCTGTACTTAAGTAGAAGTACAGCTACTTGTGTGAAAAAATAGAAGTATTGATTCAACTCCTCTACTTAAGTAAAAGTAAAAAAAACTATAACTTCTCAATTGTAATAAAGTACACAAGTAAAGAAAGTAAAAAACTTTTTTTTTTTTTGCCATGAATGTAATAATTTTTATTTAACCACAAAACGTTTGAAAAATATCTACAATAAAGCCCTTAAAAATGTGTAGATAATGTGTTTGATCAGGTCACAGTTACTGAATTTTGTGGATATGGACAGGACATTTTGGAAAAATGTAAAGTATAGTCACAATTGAGATAACAAGTCATCATGAGATTTGAAAAAAAAGTTATAAATATATGAAAAAAATGCATAATTTTAAGAAAAATTTTAAAATTGTGAAACTAAAAATCCAAATTGTGAGATAAAAAGTCTAAATTATAAGACAATAGTCATATAACTATTATATTTAAAGTCATATACTAAACTAATGCATCTATTCTGTGAATATAAAAAGAATAAAGTACAGATATTTATACAAAAAAAGGAGGGAGTAAAAGTAAAACGTTGCCAGAAAATTAAATACTCAAGTAAAGTACAGATACTTAAAAAATCTACTTAAGTACAGTAATGAAGTACTTGTAATAAACTCCTCCTGTAATACCACCTTAAACCACTAGAGTGAGTAATGAGACACTGTAGTCATGAGTCTGCCCTTCGTATATTAGTCCTTATTATTTGACCTATTCTAACCTCTTTGTTGTTCTGTGCAAAGACGAGTAACAGCCACTGTCATCACCGCTACCATTAGCTCCTGCAAATAATAAACAGCAGCCAGAGTAAAAGAAAAGTAATGACAAAAAATGAAGCAAAATGAGGAAATTGATGCTGCTGTTTCCCTCTGCTGCAGCTCTCAGTGAATTATAATAATAATCATAAAAAAAAGGTCTGATGCACTGGTCAGACAGTGAGGTTGTGATAGATTATACAGATAGAAAGTTGTCAGTTAAGTAGTTTTCAGTAAAGTATTTGTTTCTTTGTGTTTTATAATTTAAGATCTGATCTTGTGTAGTTCAGGTACCAAAATAAACCCTGTAAAAAACCCTATCTATCTATCTATCTATCTATCTATCTATCTATCTATCTATCTATCTATCTATCTATCTATCTATCTATCTATCTATCTATCTATCTATCTATCTATCTATCTATCTATCTATCTATCTATCTACCTACCTACCTACCTACCTACCTATCTATCTATCTATCTATCTATCTATCTATCTATCTATCTATCTATCTATCTATCTATCTATCTATCTATCTATCTATCTATCTATCTATCTATCTATCTATCTATCTATCTATCTATCTATCTATCTATCTATCTATCTATCAATCCATCCATCCATCCATCCATCCATCCATCCATCCATCCATCCATCCATCCATCCATCCATCCATCCATCCATCCATCCATCCATCCATCCATCCATCCATCCATCCATCCATCCATCCATCCATCCATCCTTCCTTCCTATGTCTGGTACATTTACAGTAAAGGTACTTTTGTTTGAATAAGTTTGATAGCAACAACAATATCTCATAGTAGTTTAATTTCAGAGCTTATTTTTTAAAATTAATTTTCCATTCTTAGGTGAAACCTAAAATCACTTCAGTTCTTCCATTAATTGTACTGAAAAAAAGGACTTTTATTCATTCCATGTCTTCTTTTCTGTTGGTTTTAGTCACATGATACACACAGAAGTTAGTACTTGATTGCATAACAGTTGTTTTTGATTACTTTTGATTTTTTCCTGTGACAAGTGTATATTGTTTTTTTTTATATAGAACTGCAAAGAAAAGGAATGCAAAAGTGAAAGACAGACAGAGAATCAAATACATTTACAAAATGCATTTAAAAAAATTACAAATCCATCCATCCATCCATCCATCCATCCATCCATCCATCCATCCATCCATCCATCCATCCATCCATCCATCCATCCATCCATCCATCCATCCATCCATCCATCTTTTTCCTCCAGGGACCAAAGTTTCACAGCTTTAATCAGGAAAAAAAAATCCCCTCCAGTGCAAAAATACAATTAGTATCTGAAGAACTGTTGCTTTTTTTCCACTCAAAAACAATTATTTAATGTAATGAAACCAAATCATTTACTTTCCTGGATCTCTGGAAGATATGAATTTAAGGAAACAAAGACAACCATGGCATATAATATAAGATATACAAGTGACATAGGTGAAGAAATTAATATTTACCTGCAGTAAATTGCTGTCAGTACAGACACAGGTACAATTGTTTACAATGAAAATGTAGGGATTCAGGTAAAAGCATTTGTAGAAGGTTATGGTCATCTTTATGTGTGTTCAGCAAAGGAAGAATATTTTAAAGACAAAGAGAGAAAAATTAAATTAAATTAAAATAACTCCCAATATTTGAGTAACAGTAGTGGATGACTTAACATTTTTTCCCCAATTGACAGTTCAGTTGAATATTTGATATATTCAAATGGAATCCGAACTAGAGTCAAGATGCATTAAAGGGGGTGGGGGGTACACATCACTCTAGTGATTCTGGGAGGTTGTGAGAAGCCCCCGAGACAAAGCAGGCCAGGAATTATTTAACTCAGTTGTCTCTTACCTAATTTGTTTCTCTATAGTCCTCTAGTGAGCCCACACACTCTTTGAATTATATTTGCCTCATTACATGCCAGCAGTTTTGGTATTTGGTGCAGAAATGAATAAAGCATGTGCCTGATCTTGAGGTGTGAAGTTACATATAATGTTCTGCATGAATCACATACAGTAAAACTGCTGTAGCATCTTAGGTTGTTGTTGTTTTTTTTTTTTTTTTTTAAATCTAAGACAATTCAAATGCATGAAGCCCAATGTAAGAAAAATGTGCGTCGTTTGTTTCAGCGCCACATTGACGTCATTGCATATATACTAAGGAACATATGGTATTGAATAAGAGGTACAGTAATGTTCTCCCAGTACATTGTAAACATGAATAAGTTAGTGTAATAGAGTTAAAGTAGTGGTATGATTCCTCTTGCTATCCTAGTAGAGCATACATACATACAGTTTTATGTTCTCCGAGGGTCATTGAATGCAACAGCCCTGCTATTTGGGGTCATACAACCCAGAGGATAGCAACAGTAGGACACCACGAGCTCCACTGTTTGTCTAATATTACACTTCAGTTTTTATTGTTAAATGTATATTTTAATCCATGATTTGGTACCAATTCGGTTTCATAATAATTAAGCATGTTTGGGTTTTTTTTTTCATAAAAAGTTGACTTAGTTTTCTTTTGTTTCTTTTGTGTTAGCTAACTGGTTTTCCCTCGTTTTAATTTCAGACCGATATGTGTTTGTGTGTGTGTGTGTGTGTGTGTGGGTGTGTGTGTGTGTGTGTGCTTCTGCAATGGGGACTGACTCCATGTATTTTTGTGTAACAGACAAATAAACTGCGTGGTTGGATGCAAATGAAATAATCTGTGGTCATAATAAAACCATGAGTACGACCGCTACATTAGCAGAACTCAAAACATTTAAGGTAATCGATCGCCTCAATTATTTTAAATGGATGAAACTTAAAAAATACAAATTTCCAGAAATTAAAATGTAGATACTTATTTACATATACTTAAATTAAAACATTACTTATTAACTATAAAATACTTATTAACTTAGTATTCTAAGGTTCTGTCAGATGTACCAGGAGCTTAAGTTCAGTGCAAGGACACTTGGACATGTGGACAGACAGAGCCAGGACACAAACCTCTGACCCTTAAGTCATTGGACGAATCGCTCTATCAACTGAACCACAGACGCCCCTGAATAAACTGTGTTTTGTGATTGTAATTATATTGGTGGTTATTTGGAGTGATTTGAAAATGTATTTCATCATCTACTACATTAGTTAAGTTTATTTTTTTTCAATCATCCTCATTTGAAACAATAGAAATAACAGTACAATATCATTCTCAGCATTTAATGACTTAATTCTACTAAGTTGTACCTCATATGTTTTTCATTTATGTTCACTTATATCCACAATAGTTCCCCTTAATAAAAAAAAAATATTAGTTGGAAGTACTTAAAATATATACATTTATATATGATATACATTATACATTTGAGTTAGTAGTACTCACAACTTAATATATTTCATTAAATTTACAGTGTAGTATTATTTATGTCCAGCAGATCCTCTGTGTGTCTGTGTTTGAGTGCATGTTTGTAGCATTAAAAAATTGCAAGTGATAACAAGGTTGGGACGTTGATGGTTTTATTATAAACAGTTGTGGGTAATGTTGTAATGTTGTAATGTTGTAGAGACCCCAGGAAGAAGAATAAGTGAGGAGTTGTTAATGGGGATCTTATTAAATAAAGAAATAAAGGGTGTGAGATTTTCTGGATTTGGTGTTAGAGGTGAAAACACACACTCTTTGACTGAAATCAGGTCAGCTTTGAACAAGAACTCATTTATTATATCCCTCCACTGAGTTTCGGGGATTTTCTGTCTTTGGTCTGACCGGAGATTCAATTTTGGACTATTTACCATTTCTAGATTGCCCACAAGGAGCCACTCAAAAATGTTTAATCACTAAACACATAATGTGGCCCTTTTATTGTTTAATTTTTTACGTTTTATTGCATAATGTTTACTTTTATTGTATAATTTTGACTTTTTATCTCATAATTTTGACATTTTATCAAATAATTTAGATTTTTATTGCATCATTTTTACTTTTTATCTCATAATTTTGACTCTTTATTACATGATTTTGACTTTTTATTGCATAATTTGGTGTTTTTATTACATCTTTTTGGCTTTTCATGTCATAATTTTGACTTTTTATTACATCATTTTGACTTTTCAATCACATCATTTTGACAGATGCTAATTTCTAATTCCATAAAAAGTAAAGAAGGCTTACCCCGGGCACCAAATTGACCAGAACTGGCCCCGAAGTCACAGTAACTGTATATTTTATTTTAGTTCTTCCATATTCCACTGTTTCCATTTCTTGTTTTTACATCAACACACACATTCATATACATATTAACAGATGAAGTCACACTAGATCCACCATCTGATTTGGGTTGAGTAATGATGCAACTTTTCTCCTAGCGTAAACCATCCTCCGTTCGTCACTGTGACGTCTTCTGACACCAACTACTCATGTTAACCTTGATAAGTACTGATAGATTTATTTTTTTATATTGTCTTGCACTCCCTTAGGATCCGCTATAAGCTTTAAATCAAACATCAGCCAACACAAAGTATTCTCAGTATTCCATTTATACCTGTGGCAAAGAGAAGATTAATGGATTTTTGTCTATTTTCCCCTGAAAGCACTCTAGGTGTATTGCTCTTAAAAAAAAAAAAAAAAACCTTTTCCAAGGTTAGGAACGCATAAACAATATCTAAGGGATATCATTCTCTAACTGCACACATTTTTTTTTTCTTGAAATGGAATAGATCTAAATGATGGAAAGGATATCTTACATGGAAAATTACAACACCTAGAAAGGACATGTGGGTTGAATGTGTTCTCCCTTTGCTTAACAATACATACTGCTGCTCATGGACAATATACAACATAAATACTGAGTGTAAAATACTGCTACTACTTACAGAGAGCTAGTATTCTTTAACGCAACTTTATGAAAAAGGTTCTAATGACATCTTAAAAATAGTATAAAATTAGGACTTGCATGCATTATTCAAATTTATATTCAGTAAATGACTTTTATCCATGATTTAATATATGTGAAAACTACTTTAATGGGGTCAATTACTACTTTTATGGCTGATGATTTTAAATCATGCAGGAGTTGATTTGATTTGATTTGAATGCTTTATTTCGAACATGTGCAGAATGCAACAATAGTCAATACAACAACAACAACAACAATAATAATAAGAATTATAATGAAATAATAATAATAATAATAATAATAATAATAATAATAATAATAATAATAATAATAATAATAATAATAATAATAATAATATATAGATATATGATGTACAGTTCTCGAAAAAATGATTAGATCATCAAAAGGCATTAAAAACAATGGTGATGCAATAAAGTACTAACTCCTGTGTGAATCATGTGACTATAAAAAACAGAAAAGAAAACAATGAATGAGGAGTTGAATCAGTACTTCTACTTTTACCACAGTATTTTTCACACAAGTTGTACTTCTACTTAAGTACAGAATGTGAGTATTTTTTACACCTCTGTTGCAAAGTCTTTATATGTAGCTGTGTTATTCCTAAATAGATATCGTAGTTTTATACAGTACCCTGACTTTAAGTGAACACTGGGGGAAAACACATCTTAACAGAGGTGGTCCTATGTTCAGTACAGTTACCCATGTAACTCACTTTTAAAGACTTTATTTTACATACTTTTCAGATTTTTCCTGGTTAAATAAGTATAATTGTGTTCATGTCAAAAAAACGTCTTACTTTTTGCTTTTGTACTTCAGTACAATTCAGCAGTTGTACTTTTTTACTTTTACTTAAGTAGTTGAATCAGTACTTTTACATTTACCAGAGTATTTTTTCGCAGTAGTAGTTGTACTTAAGTACAGAATGTGAGTACTTTGAACACCTCTGTCAGAAGCATTGATATATATATATATATATATATATATATATATATATATATATCAGAGTAGTGATACTTCAATACATGGTTCTACTTAGGAAAGAAACAATTGCTTATCTTTTGTGTCCTGGATGGGATTTGTATTTCTTACACAGCTGCATTTTTCCCATCAAAATTTTTTATAGCTGAACTTTTTGCATTTGATTTCTTGTTTTATTCTAAATGTATGAACAGAGTTGAATTCAGAGACAAAAAAAAAAAAAATCACATATTTAAATCCAGTGTTAAAAAATTCAAAATCTTTGGAGTCAGATTTTTTTCCAACACCTTTAATAGAAATGCTTCACATCCCAAATCCAGTCTGACTCCACAGCATCCGTGCAGTGTTTTTATTGTCAGTTGTCACCAGTTGTCAGCCTGTTTTTCATTTCTCAGCATTTATATTTGTAGATGGTGACATTAGTAAAAATAATGTTTGTCAGGAACCTGCTGTTTTACTGCAGTACTGCGCAGCCACCCCTCAGGTGAGCTGTATTAAAGCTATTGTCATTACATAAGGCCTGTGCTTTCATGTAAAAGTGTACTTCACATTTCAGAGACACAAGCTACTCCTCTAGAAAAAAAAAAGACCTTGTGTGTATGTAAAAATAGCAGTGAAAAGATTTTGATGTGAGACGGACGCTGCACACATGAGAATATAGACAGGAATTGTTGTGCACTGTTATAGATGCTGCTGTATTGTTCACAGCTTTCAGTTTTTTATCCTATGTTGCAGCTGCTATTCTTTACACTATACAAGAAAAAAAAAGAACAAAAAATAGGGATGAAAGTCAGATAGGCATTTTCTCTGAGCCCGTACAACTGTTGTGCAACCAACTACGTCACCAAATACAACACAAACATCATGTAGATATTGTGGAAATTTTGTGTTTTGATTATTTTGTCAGTTAATTCGAGGTTCAAGGGTCTTTATTTTGTTATTCATTTGGTACAAGTACAAAAGAAATAAAATATTACACCTCTGGGTTAAAGTAGTGTGAGGTTAAAAATTATTGTCATGTGTTTTTCGGTCAAATATATAATTACCTTTGTTTGTTTGTCTGTCTGTTAGTTAGCAAGATAACTAAAAAACTTATGGATGGATTTTGATGAAATTTTCAGGATGTGTTGGGAATGTCACAAGGAACAAATGATTAAATGTTGGTCGTGATCTGGAAGAGATACTGGAATCTGGATCATGTTGAAATGTATACTCCATTTACCTCAATGTAAAATTTCAAAGTGATCCAGAATCCAACATCTCTTCCAAATCACCACCAACATTTAATAATTTGTTCTTGTGACATTCCCAACACATCCTGAAATTTCATGAAGATCCGTCGATAACTTTTTGAGTCATCTTGCTAAATATCAGACAGACAAACAAACAGACAGACTGGTAAAAAAAAACAAAAAACTGGTAAAAACATCACCTTTTTCCATCTCTCTCTCTCTCTCTCAAGCATCTCTCTCTCTCTCTGTCTCTCTCTGTCTCTCTCTGTCTCTCTCTCTCTCTCTCTCTCTCTCTCTCTCTCTCTCGAGCCCCCCCCCCTCTCTCAAACCATCTCTCTCTCTCTAGCTCTCTCTCTCTCTCTCTCTCTCTCTCTCAAGCCATCTCTCTCTCTCTGTCTCTCTCCTCTCTCTCTCTCTCTCTCTCTCCTCTCTCTCTCTCTCTCTCTCTCCTCTCTCTCTCTCTCTCTCTCTCTCGAGCCCCCCCTCTCTCAAAACCATCTCTCTCTCTCTAGCTCTCTAGCTCTCTAGCTCTCTCTCTCTCTCTCTCATCTCTCTCTCTCTCTCTCTCTCTCTCTCTCTCTCTCTCTCTCTCTCTCGAGCCCCCCCCCTCTCTCAAACCATCTCTCTCTCTCTAGCTCTCTCTCTCTCTCTCTCTCTCTCTCTCTCCTCTCTCTCTCTCTCTCTCTCTCTCTCTCTCTCTCGAGCCCCCCCCCTCTCTCAACCATCTCTCTCTCTCTAGCTCTCTCTCTCTCTCTCTCTCTCTCTCGCCATCTCTCTCTCTCTCTCTCTCTCTCTCTCTCTCTCTCTCCATCCATCCATCTATAAGTGATGATATTCAACCATGTGTGTATAAAAGTTTATAGACTGCGTTTTTGCTGTTATTTGACTATTGGAGCGAAAAATCTACGTGAATTACAAATATCCCAAGATGAAAGCATTATGTAGAAAAGGTGATATGCACAAAAAAACAACAACACACAAACGTTGACAAATTGAAGCAAAGACAATGTCAGAAATGGACAGTGAGGCAGGGCTGCAGGAGAAGACCAACTAATTATTGACTTGTACCTATTTTTTTTTCTCCAGAAAAGTTACTTGGTACTGCCCCGAGGAGACTTTTGTGCTGTGTTTGTATTTTCTTTCATCTTTCAGTAGCGAGTAGAACAGGCCCTGAGAACAAATAAGACCTAATAAGCCCAAAGAACTTGGGTCAGAGACTTTGAAACTCTGAACACCACCCTAAACCTTCATCTTTTTCCCTACATTGTTCCCTCTTTTCCATGTTTGATAACCCAAGGCTTAAACTGTGATAAGCCTGTAAACAGCATTTCCCTTTATTTATCCCCTGCTTGGTCTGTTTCTTTCTGGTCTTTGATTATGTATGAGATTTTTTTTTTTCTTCACTCTGTGGTTTTTGTTTTTCCTTACTTTCATGTGTGGATGTGTTGAACTGTGCATAGAATACAGCCTTCATGGTATAGATGTGTCATGCTGTGGAAACAAGTTTTATTTTTCATATTGTTTTATTTACACGAATAAAGGATATAGCGTATGCGTGGGTTAGCTTCTGCTACCAGAGTCTGTTGTTTAGTCATTGTTGGGAGAAGACAAGTATGTGAAAGGAAAAGCATTGGCGAGTCTCTTTCAACCCATACAGACCCAGTGCTACTGTGACGATAATTCCCGAAAGATTTTTCCTCTTTATTTAACCTTTCAAAAAAGATGGTTTTGTTTTGTTTTACCACCCATTTAATTTTTGGGGTATTTTTTTTTTTTTTTTTTTTTTGCATTTTCTGTGAAAAATCATGTATTGTCCTATATTTAACCTACTATGCAGTCATCTCCAACTGTTAAAGGTATATTCGAAACGCGATGCTTCCAGTCACCCATCATTTCCACCACTCCCGTCCAGCCATTCACCCATTCATAAACTTATTATTATTTCACTAGCATTTATAGCATCACTAGCATTGTTTATTTTTCTACATTTTGGTTCTTTTAATTTTTTTTTTTTTTTATATTTCTTTGATTTTCCGACATTTGTTTCTTACTTTTCTCATTTGACCAGTTATTTTGTTAGTTCTTAGGCGTTAAAGGGTTAAACTGAATCACATGGAAGAGGGAAATATCTAAAACATGCAGGACACCGGCCCTTGAGGACTGGAGTTTGACACCTGTGACCCAGAGTCCTGCACGGTTCTGATTTTGACATACCGCAACCGCCCGTACCCGTCATGTTTAAACTCGTATCCGACCCGTTTTCTGATGAAAAAATCGAATCGACCCGCCATAAATGAACCCGATATCTGACCCGAACTCAAAAGAAAATGTCAGACAGCCAAACTTAAATACAAACATTTATTGCCACGAATATACTGAACAGTGACATAGCCGACTCTTTTTAGCCTATGAACCGCAAATTAGACCCGTGATCACCCACATCCGACTTGAACCGAACCCGTATCCGACATAGCACAACATTTTTCACCCGTTTTGTGAAAATTTGCGGTTCACCCACGGGTCACCCACGGGTACTCGAACCCGTGCAGGACTCTGCTGTGACCTACAGTCATCGTTTCTGCTATTAAATATGCTAATGTTTTGATCAAAGTTAGTTCTTTTTTAAATTTATTTGTTTAATACATTTAGACACATTAGTAAAACTTCCGCCGCCTAGAGCATTCACAACTCCTGAGTTTGTCGAGTCGATCAGTTTGTGTAGAAATGATTGATTGTTTTCATGGCTCCACATCTAAGTGGATTATTATCATGCTCTGTGGTGCCAGTGAACAAGGAGACCTTAGGGATCGCTTAAGCAGCTGAGGCATTCAGAGTCACTGTTTTCCTCAGATGATAAATCCCCACTACTTCTCTGCTCACACGCTTAGACACACATTCTGTTGTTGTGGCTTAATGTAACAGCTTGGACCAAATTATTCATGAGCTCCAAACTTTGGATCATCTAAATCTACAAAGATAAATCAAATCCTTAAACATCCAAACAGTTTAGAGATGAAATTAATTTCTCAGCACTTGTCCCCAAACAATGTTGGAATCACAAAACAACTGTAATATGGATTTTCAATGTAATATTGTATTTGAGTGATAATACTAGAGAACTACAGATGGAATAATAGGAAAGAAAAAGATCTAATGAGATGAGGTAAGATAGATTTTCCTGAAAAAAAAGGCACTTTTTCTTCAGTTTTTCTCTATTTTGATATAATAATCCTCAGCTTTACTTTTTACTCATTATACTTGTCTACAAGTAAAATTCTTCCGAGCGGTTAGTGCACATCAAAAAGACCTGGTTTCGATTCCCAGACTGTGCAGACCTTTCTGTGTGGAGTTTACATGTTTGTCTCCCTGTATCTGGATGGGTTTCCCCCGGGTGCTCTGGCTTTCCCTCCATCATCCAAAAACATGTTTGTTAGGGTAGAAACGATGGGTTAAATGCAGAGGACACATTTTGTTGTACAGTGTATAATGACAAATAAAGTACTTTTTCATTGAAGTGTTTTTTTTTTTTTTTTTTACAAGGCTTATGTGGTAGAGCATACAGAAAGAGAAAGAAAAATAAACTCAGAATACAGTCTGACATTAAATGCACAAATATAAGTTTCTCCTGGATATTAAAGAAGGAAAGAAATCAAATAAACACATAAATTGAACAGAAATAAATAAAAATAAATAAAAAAAACCCGAATATGCTCGAAAATTATATGGTAGAAATCATTTACAGACACTAATAAATTAATCGTAGAAACAAAAATCATTTTAGTTGCACCAATCTAGATCAATCTTGTCATACATAAGAAGAAAATATGCAGTGTCTCAGACAAACAATAAAAAAAACCCTGTTGTAAATCACATGCATTCTTTCGAACCATATTAAAGTGTTTAACCAAATGCAACCTCAGAATCGTTGAATAAACCAAGCACAACTGTAACATATGTTCGACTTGATAATGTTATGTTTAGGAAAAAACAATGAAATACAAGTGGTTTAACAACAATCTAAGCCCCTTAAAAATGCATGGATAAATTTAGACAAAGAAAGTAGGAAAGTAAGGTAAAAATGTCATTTCAATTTTAGTCACTGAAACAAAAGTGAGTTACAAGAGCTAAGCAGCACTTTTATCATGTGTTTTCCGATTCA
The DNA here is from genome assembly GCA_020466265.1 of Siphamia tubifer. Lineage (NCBI taxonomy): Eukaryota > Metazoa > Chordata > Actinopteri > Kurtiformes > Apogonidae > Siphamia > Siphamia tubifer. Next base: position 34,063,053 of record CM035801.1, on the reverse strand, counting down.
TATAAGATTTAGCACATCTAATGTCTGAACCAGATCCTTTCTAAAAAAAAAAAAAAAAAAAAGAATAATTGTAGAGCAAACTAAACATCTACATGATTAGTAAATTAAATGTAGGAAAATACTTCATTTTTTACAGAAAACGACAGAAAATACAGATGATTATATTGAAATAAATGATAATAACTAACTTAAGGATGATTAAATATAGAGATAAAATTATTTCATCCTTGTGGGTTGTAAAGTGTTAGCTAAAAACTTAACTCTATATCAGATAATAATATATACAGGGCCTGAAACACAGGTTCAGTGTGAATCCTTCAACAGCACTAAACACTGATTACAGCTAAAAGCACTGTCTGATTTCAGAACGTCAGATCAATATTAACATATGGCCGTATTTTCATCCCTAAAAGGCATTTGCATCCGCTATGACCATCACAGATACTTAGAGTGGTTTGCATTGATCTGATTAGTAGACGAGAGGCTTTGCATATTCCAACAGGAGACCAATTAAATGCATTGCTCAGCATGTAAGTGCATACTGACAAATAAATGCAGCCTGTCTAGACACAGACAGCTGCTTGGAACTTTTCCTACCCTTGATGTCATGGCACTTACATTTATCTCAGTGTCAAAGCTGACCTAAGCTGTTCAGGAGTCTGCAGAAAGAAGGTGTTTCTGCAGCGTGAAAAGACACAAAGTTGTTGTGAAGGATCCAGTTACTATCCTACAGTAGACGGTAGGGGTCACAATGCTTCCCAATTCACAACACACCATGGTCACGATGAAGCAGGCATTAGTTTGACAGCAGCTATTTGGAACTAGGGTAAATGATTAAAGTTTTTAATTAGAGGTTTTGTTTGGATTGATTTTAATTAACAATTATGTTGGTTGAGTGCTTTTTTTTTTTGACTCAATTTTCCCCCAAAATACACAAAAATGCATTAAGAAACACATGCACAAAAATATGGTGATAAAAATATACAAAACATGCTGAAATACACACAAGTTCACAGAAAAAACCTAATGCAAAAAAGAAATGAACAACTCAAAATATACAGAAAAAATTAAAATACATACAGGTAAAAACCCAAAATGTGATCAAATACCCAAAATGAACGTAAAAATATTAATATATATGTGATTAACATGTTCATTCAACACCTTCAATGGTTGCTTTGTTTTATTTATGCATATATATATATATATATATATATATATGTATATATATATATTATGATCTTGACGGTTAGTATGCGCCAAAGTCTACTTCCTGGGGACGAGTGCACACTTGAGGATGCCATACAGCTGGACTGGCTCCAGTGGATTGTGATTAATTATGTTTATTTGTATTTGTGTAGTTGGGCAGGTTAGTTAAACTGTTTAGATCAGTTTATAAGATGAGGTTTACATTAGTGCTGCTGCTGCTGCTGCTGCTGCTGAGCTCATGTTGCTCTTTCATTTGCACAGGTTTTATTCTATAGAAACTATTTCAAAGAATTCAGTCAAAGCATCAGAGCTGTGGACCTGCTTTTTACTGGCTCTATTTTTTGATGCACTTCACTTCAAAATGGTCTTCTCCTGCCTCCTCTGTAAGGTGTCAACAACATCAAAGCCGACCGTTAAACTGAGCTGTATTCTACTGGTTTATGTGTAGAAACTTTGTGTTCGAATCTCTTTCATGCTGGGAAATAAACATGTATTAACATGAGCAAACTCATTTTGAATATCTTGTTTGCCTACATGCATAAAAACAGGTGTTATTCTGACTACATTGAATTTTAATAAACCATTGTGATCACGACACCAAGTCTCTATATAAGATTTAATTTACTGATTATGGAGATGTTTACAAAAGCTCAGAGTACATAAAAAAGTTATTATATTAAAACTGACATCCAGCAAATATATACAGTGGTGGAAAAAAGTTACCCTATGGTTTTGTGATTATACAGTATTGCATTAAAAAATTACTGAAATCTGCAAAGTATTGTTCTTTTCTCCTATCTCACATGCTTCATTCTGCACATGCTCAGTTCTGTCCAGGTCAAAACTGGATGTTTCAGCAGAAAAACATCCATGTTGAAATGGTTTTATTTAACATATATATACATATATATATATTTACTTATGAACAAAAAGCTAATCAAGAACAATCATTTGCATCTGTTTGCCTCATGCAGCCACATTGTTCAGATAAACAAAAAATATTTCATATTATGATATTGGATTTTAAGGGTGTGCAAAAACATATTATTAATTGATCATTTGACTGTTTCCATGTCCATTGCGAAATATTTGAATGTCCAAATGAGTCATATTTGAAAGCAATGAAAAGCTGGGAAACTGCATTTTACAAATATTATTTCAATGCACTGATACAAGTAATGGTTAAAAAATAATTCAACACTTTGTACCAGTAAATGCCTCATAGTCACTGGTGGATGTTTAGGTCTTTAAGAGTAAAAGCAGTTCCAGTTCTTTGCACAGAAGTCAGTGCACAGGCTGTTATTATGCAGCCAACTGTGACAGCTATTAACTCATGAATAGGGCAGTAAATAACAGGCTCGCAGCACAAAACTGTTTAAAAAACAAATGTGTACTAAGCACATGAGCTTGCATTTTATATATATACATTAATAAGATGCTTTGGCGCTATAGTGCTCTATAAATGTCCAAACTGATCCATATATTTTGATACAGTATATAAAAGAATACAGCTCAAATGTTATAATCTATAAGGAGGCATCCTGTCCAGTAACTGATCCATTTGTACATGATGATGTTTCTCGGAAGTGATTTCACAACTAAAACAAGCCTCTGCAATGGCTGTTATTTGTCAAAGTGTATGTGTTTCACTGTTTAATCAATACACACTTTTTAATAATGCAACAATATTTTGGCTAATTATTATATTGATCATATACCATTGAGTAAAAATATTGTACAAATTACTGTTCAAATTGTGTCTTAACCTATGAAGACCCAGTGCTATTTTTATGTCAGTTTCCAAATGACATTTTCTGTTTGTCTAACCATTCTTAAGTCATTTATTAGCATTTATTATAATATTATCCAGAGGAGGTGGCACGAGAGGAAGTAGAAGCATGGCTGCCGCAGTGGATTTACAGCTAAGCTAAGAGCTAACCCGTTCTGACCTCTGCTTCCATCAGTCCTGCTCACCACTGTACGCTCACTGGAAAACAAACTGGACTACCTGAAGCTGGATTTAAACACCAAACATGATCCACCAGACTGCTGCATCCTCATTCTCACCGAGACGTGGCTCAACTCTTTTGTCCCAGACACCGACATTAGCCTGGATGGGCTAAAATCAAAATCTACATTTTCTTTTAAAACATATTTCATACAAAATCAGTAAATTTTTTTATATTTTTTAAAGGGTTTGAAGGGTAGTATTGGGGGGCCTTGGAACAAATTAGGCCTTTTACATGTAAAATGCGACTTTATTTACGAAAAACTCATGTTACGAAAACACTTCTGGAGCTAATTAATTTCCTAAATTGAGGTACCATTGTATTTGATAGGATTAGTAGTTCATAAATGATAAAACATTTCAGATCTGTAGATGCTTCTGGCTGTTTGAGGGTGAGTATTTGTAAAGCAGGCGGTCGTGACGTTACCAGCTGTGTTTTGTCGGAACACGCTACACAAACTGGCAGTCCACCTTTCTGGGGCAAAGAGTCTGTGGGAAAGTTAAGTTGAGTTAAAAGAGAATCTACGACTTGAAGAAACCCCAGCAGCTCGGAGCTGTGCGGAGGTTTGGTGTTCATTACAGTAGAAGCACAAGGACACGACTCCTTTTGTGATGGGAATTTGAATGCTTTTTTCTGACGCTGCCTCGTCGAGCTCCGTGTTTGAACCAGCACAAGTCATTCTCCACACACCCACGGGGGCTCGGTGGCTTTAAAGCATAATTTCCACAGTAGAATTCAAACAAATACAAAAAGAATAGTTTTCCATACTAGATTTTGACTGGAACTAAGATGCTGATTGGCTTCAAAGTCATTTTTAACCACACAGTCAAATGTGTGTTGTTTCTGATTCACAATTGTAAATACGTGACTACGGCGAATTATCGAGATTTGATTAAGGGGAGCCGTTTTATAGATCCTCTGTACATTGATCGTTGTGAAAACAAGATTTCATCATGTTCAGTTTCTGAGGACGTTAACAAGCTCCACTTCCAATTAAACATGATGTGCGTCGCCTGCAGGCGTCGGCATCAAGTCGAACTTTTTCTGTCAGGCAAACGGTTTGATATTGCTGCTCTGCTTTACAGTGTCGAGTTTCTTTTCTTTTTTTTTTTTTTTTTTCCTATTTTCCAAGTCAAACACAAATAAAATGCAGAGTTCTACAGTACAGTGCGAAGGCAGATGTAGCTCTCTGGTGGGAAGTTTCTGGAGATGAAAAAAAAAAAAAAAAAAGCAACTACTGTCCATTTCAGTAGCAATGGGCGGTTCAGTTATTGTTTGGAGAGATATAATAATGTCTTGCTTCAGCCCCTATTAAAGTAAAGTATCAATGCATGGGATTATGGATTTGGTATAGAATAAGTATACAATTTTTTTGACAGATATTAAGATACATATATGCTTTATTTTGGTATCTGAAAGAATCTCATTTTATAGAGTCTGTGTCATACGTTCAGTGTCCAGTGTGTTGTTTGGTCTTATTTTTGTAAGTCCTTCTGTGGTTTTCGTCTTTGTTGGAGTTCTGGGCTTTTACTTTGACATGTGAGTTTGTTTTCACCTTTTCACTACTTTCCTCCTGGCCCCTACATCTCTAAATAACTACGTATTATACTTAATATAAAAAAAATAAAGATACTGTACTCACTAAAATCTAAAATACGGGCTGAAAACTAAGGATTTAGCTATGTGCATCACCATGTCACCTTTATCCAAACTTTTGATCTTGTCAAGCTTCGTTTCCATAGTGATAGCTTTCCTCTTGGCTGGACCAGCATCACTAGAAATTCTGGATTTCTTTTTGGAGGCCATGGTGTGAAAACTGCGAGGAGCACAAGCACCTACACTGAACACTATGGGACGAATGGAGACAAAATGGTGGACGAGACTCAAAACAACATTAGTCGAGTATCGCGTAACATGAGGACCTTTATATCATTTGCACTATGCCTCAAATACCTCCTCTTTCCAGCATAAAAACCTTTAATTGAAAAACAAGGGTTTTCGTCAATATTATAATTCGGTACATTTTTATGCTCAAGTTATATTTGTGTAATTTGAGGATCAACAGAAAAATGACTTCTGTCTTATTTCATATCTTATCGTTTTAGATTCAACTGACATAACTTTCTAAGACTTAATTGACATGAAAAAAGGACAATTGGACTGTCATTCACTGCAACGTTTGAGTCATACCTTTTAAAATGTTCTCACTCCATTGTCTTCTGAGGGAAAAAAAATGGAAATCTATTATTAAAGCCTTGAGAAAACATCTGCCCTTCATAGTCAAAGGGGCTGCGTGGAATGACTAACTGCCGCCATAAAAATCTTCTGTTAATTACGTTCGTATTCGTCCATTCTGCACCATGCTCAGTGTTTATAAAATGAAGTGAATGTACGAACATGAAGGTCGGGATGTTGAATCAGTCTGAGGGTGTCATTTCAATGCAGGTAGTCAAGGGTTCATGTTACACCAATGCAGGAACTGATATTGTTCATATTCATGACCGTCATCTTTGCCAACATCCATAAAATACAATAAAACCCAAGGCTTTTGTGAAAGGCTGTGTGGAGAATTCACATTACTTCCTCTGTCATATCTCATTCAAGCTAAGCAGCAACAATCTCTCAACAGCTCTGCAAAGCGGGTTCGACACCGGGTTTACTGTGATATACACGACTGTCCCAGAGCGACACCCTGGAAGCAAACACACTAACATGAACAGTAATGCACACATACATAAAAATGACTGTTCTGAAACACTAGGCAGGAGTTATAGCAATCATTTCTAAGAAGCAACACAAGACTTTGGACAGCCAATGATATTTACAGTTCAGAGTATGTTTCCATAGCAACACAGGGGCAATTAAAGCTGTCACCATATGGGAGCTAGACATAATGATTTGTTAGTGATTCTATTGGACATATGCCCAAAACTTACTAAACGTAAAAAAAAATAAATAAATAAAAATAGCCAGAAGTACTTAATGGTTTTTCATTAAATCATAAATGCAACAAGTATTCAGAGAATGCCTAATCTCGCCCCTATTTTGTACCAATCTCAAGTTTCTATGACAAACCGTTTTTGAATTAGAGGGTTGTTGGTTGAAATCCTGTTCTGTCCTAGCCAGTCCATTGTGTCCTTGGTCAAGACACTTCACCCCCTTTGCTTCCAGTGCCACCCACACTGGTGTATGAATGTTCAATGGTGGCCAGAGGGGCTGTAGACACAAAATGGTAGCTCCTCTTTTGTCAGTCTGCCCCAGGACAACCGTGGCTCTAAATGAGGTTTGTAGGATTCAAACCACCAACCCTTCAGTTACTGTACAACCCACTCTACCAACTGAGTCTAAAGTTTTATGGCATAAGTGTGAATTTATACCATAAAATTCACTTTAATGGTGCAAATATTCAGCAAATAAAGTTAAAAATGATCAGGATTTGTCCAGTAAAAGGATGAAAATACCTGATTTTTCTACCAATTGACAAGGCAATAAGTCTGTGAAGCAGTGACTTACAGTGTGTTTTATTAAAGCCCTGACATGAAGTGTAGGTTCTATCACCGGACATGATGAAGCACTGCACCACACTCCTTCTTTGTCTACTCCATATGCATGCAGAGCTCCTGTGCACGTGAGAAGTATTTTGTTTCTGTCGACAGATAGTAGATACGCTGCCACACGGTCTTTCTTTCACCCTCAGTGAAGATGCATCACAACACAAAAGTCTCCTCAAAGATGACAAATTTAAGGTCTGTTGAGCAACATGACAGGATATGGTGTGACTGACTGCTCAGATGTGTCTTCGCAGAGCATCGAAAATTCTAAAGGCATCACAGTGGTCCTCTGGGACAGGTGCGATCAACAGAATCCAAAGACCCCCATGTCAGAAGTAATTGGGACTCTGTTGACTCACAAAATATAAAACTCTAAATCTCGACTTCTCATCAAACATACGACCATTAGTCATTCCTACAGTTTACAACATGCATCCTCATTCACGCTTTGTTGTTCTATAAAATATTGTCAGAAATTTCACTTTTGTAACAGTTCCCAAATGAATTTTCCTCCCTATTTAACATTTATAAACTCATTTATCATGATTTATTATGATATTATTCTCTGGATTTTGTTATTTTTCCAGTGAAAATTAACTATTTTCCTATATTTAATTAGGTTTATTGACATTTTGCTGATACAATAACAATGATCGAAGTCATAATAAAAGAAAACACTCAGGAAACACATCTCCACTAAGGTTCTCATAATTCATGGGTTAAAACATTTTACATCAGCAGATGGTTCAGGTCACTGTTGGATCTTTATGGGTTAAGTTAGAAACAGTGAAGGTTTTAAAGCTCATTATTTCAGCTTTGCTCTCAAAACCTTGAAGTATTTTCATTCTCATAATAGATCAAAATGACAAAAGTAAAAATTATAAAGCCCCAAAGAGACAAAAACACACAGAATTATCACTTAAGTTTGCAGCTTCTGCTGGATTTCAGCACTGTAAGCATTTTCTTTTGGTGTATGGCCCAAGCAGCTAGCGTCAGTGACGGCAGCGGTGGCGGCCTTCATATAACAAACCTCTGTAAATCCCACTGAAGCTGTCCACAAACAAACAGCACACAGACAAATGGAGTGTACGCTGCACATCATAGAGCAGTATTTACAGCGGCTTTAGAAAAGCACCGTGGAGGCAGCAGATATTTCCCTAATGAAACCTTAACAGCTTGCATTTTACACTTCTAATGATGATTTACTCCATGTTCTGCAGAAACATTAACAAACAGAAAACACAAACAAAAAGTATTCACATCCATATGTTTGTCCTACAGCAGGGTGGAGATTATATTTCTTGCGACGTCCAATATGATTAACAACCAGACCTGCTACAATAATCCTATAGAGGTTAGCCCTCTTTATATGATTAATTATTTATTTATTTGACTGTTTTTATTAAAGTTTTATCTTCTGAGTAGTTTTATATTTATATAATTCTTCATCTACTGTTTTTTTTTTTATCACTTTGGCCAGTTTTGTTAATTTTATTGCTTATTTTATCTTTTTTTTTTTTTTTTTACGGTGGAACTGCTAAAGTCTCAGGAGTTAAAGAGTTAATCTGATTAAAAACTTGAATCATTTGACAGCCCTAATAAAAATGGTTATTATCCTACACAGTCTAGTGTCAGTTAAAGTTTATTCTACTTGTCTATTCACCGGCTCTGCCTCAGGTTAAACAGAACAATATAATATATGCTAGTTACTGTAATTTTTGGTAGATGCTAAAGTCGTTTCTTCTAAAAAAAAAAGTGCCTTGTGAGCTTTTTTAAAAGTCCATGCATTAGTGAGAAATTAAAGTGGGGTGAACCATCATGAATTCTTGATGCTTTACCTCTTAATTATTTATGGCAAAAGAACTTGCATCGCATCAATACTTAATCATATTAATTGTGCATTATGTTTTCCTGCAAGGATGTCACAATTATTTCTTGCATCTTTAATATATTGCAACACTGACATTGCACCAGCAGCACCCTCTCTCTCATTTTGTGACATTTGACACCTCCTACTTATTCTTTCATTAATTTTTTGTTTTGTAGGTATTACTTCCAAGTTATTGCTAGATGTACGATCTTTTAACTAGACCACAGGTGTCAAACATGTGGCCTGGGGGCCAAATCTGGCCCACTAAAGGGTCCAGTCTGGCCCTTTGGATGAATTAGTGAAATGTAAATATAACACTTATAAATTGAGGTACCATAATCACACCAATTCACTCATAAAATAACCTATTAAAGTTCATAAGTCACATTTTTTCTCTTTAGTTTCAGTAAAACAAAGTACAATTTTGCATCAGTTTAACTGGAAGAAATATGAACAATCTGAAACATCTTAAAAGAAGAACAAATGTAATTGAATAATAATATTCCATCTATTACTATTTGTAAGCTATAATATACATATATAAAAGACAAACGAAACCCTAATTATGTTAAAATTACACATTTTTAAATTGACTTTTTTCCCCACTATAAAAGATGGACAACAGTTTTGGTTTGATTATTATTTATACAATTTTATGTTTTGTTTTTTGTTTTATTTTACTGGTCCGGCCCACTTCTGATCAAATTTAGCTGAATGTGGCCCCTGAACTAAACCATTTTTAAAACAGCACCAGGTTCCGTCCCGAAAAGTAAGTTGTCCGTTTCCCTTGACCTTTTTCACAAATCCAAAGGGCTCCCCAGACACATAGGCGGACTTCTCATGCATACAAAAAGTGGAGATACCAACACTGCCCTTCAAAGCAAAAATAAATTATCATGTTTTTTACAACATTCAAATCATTCTTTGTCATGTAATAAAATATCTCATCTCAAATGTCTGTCGTTTTGGAAAAAATTGGTGAGTGTTTGTACAGTAACTGCAAAAAGTACTAGTAAAACAATAGAAAAAGGCAGTAAAGACCATTACTGTGTTCTTACCAATGTCCAGATGTGTCCATACCAATAGTTTGTGAATTACTGTATTTTCCACACTGTAAAGTGCACTGTCAATAAATGGTTTTTACAAAGGTTTTTCATATATAAGGTGTATTAAGTGATGTCAAAATCATGAGATAAAAAGTCAAAATCATGCGATAAAAGGCCAAAATTATCAGATAAAAAGATACAATTCTGAGATAAAAAGTCAAAAGCAAAAATTATCGGATAAAAAGTCAAAATTCCCAGTCACTAAGCACAACCATCATTAATCCATATACAAGGCACACTGTGGTTTTTGAATGAAATTAGAGTATTTTGAGTGCACCTTATAGTCCAGAAATTATATAGTGTCCATTCGCAATTTTTACGCCCATGGATTAGCATCACCTTCTTCCATCTCTCAGTATCTCTCTCTCTCTTTCTCTCATTTTGTGACATTTGACGCTTCCTACTTATTCATACATTTATTTTTTGTTTTGTAGTTATTACTTCCAAGTTGTTGCTAGATATTTGATCAATAAACTAGACTGTTTTTAAAACAACGCCAGGTTCTGTCCCGGAAAAAAGAAGTTGTCCGTTTGCCTTGACCTTTTTTACAAATCCAAAGGGCTCCCCAGACAAATAGGGGCACTTCTCATGCATACAAAATGTGGAGATACCACCAGCTTTTTGTGGTTTCCCATCCTCTACTCAGCTGTCCGTGACATTTTGACGCTCATTAGGATGCCTGGACAGTGAGCTTTGAAACAGTGCACTCCTAAGGTGCTCTAGGTCGGATTAAGACTGAACAAAGCAGGTTTCGCTTCTAACCTACTTCCTTTGATTTATTTATGTAGTTATAATTCAGAATGTATACAGAGTCCCGAATGGAGAAAAGCTTGCACAATTACTTAAAAATATATACAAGTGTTCTTAAGGCCAGTCAAGCCCTAATCCCCTTATCCGCGATGGAAGGGTTTGCAAAGAGGAAGTGACAGCAAACTAATCCATAAAGCTTTTGTACACAGTGGTTTTAGGGACAAGTTTACACATGCAATTAATATATGGCACAGAAGCCCTGCAGATCGTTCTGATCCAGTCAATTTCTTTCTGGCCACTCCATAACAAATTACCTTCCTGTTGTGAAATAACATCAATCACAAGGCGGTCTGCAAATGAACTGCTCAAACAAACTGTAGGTGATTCTATTAAAAGGATGAGACTCTGGGAACAGAATAATATTACAGTCCCACAGAACTTAGAGTCTTAGGTAAAAGGGAGAAGGAGGGAGTCAATAACGTCTTTTAAAAATTACACTGAAGAAAATACCCCACCAAAATAAAATTTAAAGTTATAATAATAATAATAATAATAATAATAATAATAATAATAATAATAATAATAATAATAATAATAATAATAATAATAATAATAATAATAATAATAATAATGATGATGATGATGGTGTAAAAATGATTTGAATTCAGGTTCTACATACAGAATAATCACATCTCAACTGGATCAGACCAGTAACATATGATCAGAATTACCAATAAATAATGAAAACTGCAGACTTTAATGTAAAAAAAAGGAAAATTACATGAATATTTTTATATTAACAAGTCATCCTTTTACAAAAACCTGAATAAATACCTGAACAAATAAAAACCACCTGAAATATCTCAAGAGAAAGAGAAATGTAATTTTACAAATATTGTGCTTGATACTAAATGTTTTGTGCATTTGTAATTGAAATGTAAGTTGTTCTGCCCATGTGCAAATGACAAACTGATAGACTGAGGCAGAAAATGGTTAGAATTGCACTTGCTTCTCTTAAGACGTGTCAAGTTGTTCCTGTTATTGAGATTTTGAGGGAATTATTACAGATGTCACTGAAAAAAAGTTTCCTGCAATATTGTGTCCAAAAGAAAAGATCATAGCAGAGGTGTTGTCATGGTGATGATCTTCTTCCTTGGTGACAACATGATCTGGATATATTATTGACTGCCCAAGAAGTTTGGTATCAAAGGACTTACATTTAGATTAGATATCAGGGTTCAAAGTTAACTCTACCAAACGGTTGAGTTGACCAACAAAGGGTTAAGGGTCTCCTCACACACAGACAACACATATTTGTGTTGTAAAAACATTAAAAGTGCATTTTGCATGATATGTCCCCTTTAAAATTCCAGTTTTGATTCTTATTCACAACAGACAATGGTGTTTTTTTGGGAACTCCTCTGGGAAGAACAACATTAAGGTTAAGTACACGATACATTCTTGAGAAACACACAGATGATCTGTCCTGTGCTTCATTAAATTCAAGTCCCAAACACGATCTGTCACTTAAGCCTAATGAGTAAGACTTTCCAACAGCAGAGCGTCTCCTTGTCCGGTGAATTATCAGACGGATGGTATATATACCACGTGATCCCTCATTAAATCTGTTTGCCTGGTATGAAACTGAAGGGAACATGAAGGCTGATTTGTTGCTGTGACACAAACAGATATCTGCTGGAGCAGGACCTCATAACCTCTACCTCATAACCTCTCCATCTGCTGATGGATTAATGATGCAGCCTTGGCTACTCTGTTAAAAGTCTGACTTAGACCAAATTAAACCTGAACTACAACAGGCAGCAGAGGTGACCCAGACTAGGGAAGCAGTTAAAATAAACATGTCCTGATTCATTAGTTTCACATTTAGTTTTTTTACTCTGACAGCATCCATTTTAATTTGACTTCACCGAGATAACACCAGGTTGACATTTCACTTATTTATTTATTTTTAATATATTTAATTTTTATTTCACTGGTTGCACTCTGGTGGAAAAAAGTGAAGTCACTATGAAGGTATCTTAAAGAGTAATACCCCTGACAGTCACTGTAAATTGCCTCCAAAACATAGATTCTCATCGACTTCCTTTAAAAAAAACAACAACTTTTCTACTGAGCTGTCACATTCTTCCTTTTCTTAAAGCGGATATATTTAGATAAACCCACATTTATTAGTCTTTGGTAGATTTATTTACATATTTGGACCCTAATAGTACAAAAAGATTACATTTGAAACCTCCAGTTACTGCAAAGATATCTTTATATTAAAAAATAAAGCCGAAAATTTGGTGGATTTCCACAAACTGTTTTAATTCCTTCTGATTTTTAAAATGTCCACTACCACAACTAAATCTTAGCTGAAGAACAGCCGCAATTCCTCCTCAACTTCCTGTTGAAGAGGAAGAAACCTCAACAGTAAAATGCTAATTAGCTCATTAGCACACCTGCCTATCCAGGTACCTATATATAGCCTATATGACAACTGCAGTATTCACAGTTTACAACATTACACAGGTTACAGCTAAAAAACTTTATCAAGGTACAGACCACTCACCGTGGCTGAACTGTACAATTGCAGAGTCCTTCCCAGTGAAAAATACAAAAATCTACCTCGAGTGCTGTGATTGGCTAGAGTTGCTGGGGGGCGGGGAGTGCGTTCCAGCCACAGCTGCCTTGGAGGCTTGGTTGGGGGCTCAAAACCCCATCCCTAATTATCCTGTGATATTGTTTTGTATTGAATCATGCTAACAACTAACCTTCTAATTAGCACCGTCATACAAAAAATGCCCAATTACATAGTGCATTAGCATTTGGGAAAAAGTGAAATAAACTAGTCATACTGTCACATGAGTGTTGGTTAACAGTCTGTTCAGTGAGTTAGTTAATTGTGGTTTAATGATGCATTTCCAAATATTTCTTCACACTTCAGTATCATTGTACCAGAGCTGTAGATATTATATATGTAGATTTTTTTTTTCAATTTATGCTGTATTGTCTTTGTCTTTTTATTTTATCATTTATTGGCTTTTGAAAGATAAAATGTTTTTGTGTGTGACATATTCGAAATAAAATGACTCAACTAAAACTAAACTAAAATTATTTTTCCAGCTTACAGTATCTGGAAAAAAATTCCGAAGTTACAACTCTGAGGTTGTATTTCTTTCATATAACAAGAGGACTTTGAAAGCAGTGACACAAACACAGTGGAAGGAAACAGACCTCAATCCTGCAACTGTGCAACGAAAAAATTCATTCTTACCCGAGCAGAAATGTTCAAGTCAGTGGGGAACTGGAATCACTTAAGGAATGAATTAAGTGTTGCATTATGTCTTTCATCTTGGCTGTGGATTAGTCCAGTCAGCTTGATAATAATTGACTTTATAGATTTCACATTATTACTGTATGGGAAGATGACATCATCAGTAAAATTAAACACTTCTGTCAGTGTTATTATTCATCAAGTCTCTGAAATTATGCTTACACCATTTAACACTGCAGTATTGCTTCCAGTAAATTCATCTTGGAAGCACCCATTAGATTAGATGAGATTAATTTTGATTAGACTTTATTTATCCTACAAGGAAATTCAATGGTCAAGCCATCAACTGAATAAAGTACAATAAACAAAATGTGCCTGCATAAATATAGTGCAAAAAGAAATGTAAAATAAAACTGCAAGCAGTCTCAAAGGCATTCGCCATCCCTCGGCGTCCCTCGAGACGATATTGTACCGTAAGGTGGGATGCAATGTTCTGCCAGAAACGCACACTTTTGTATAAATATGTAGGGGGTGCTATAGAGTGATTTTTTTGAAATGCTGCTTGCTGAATGGGTGAAGAACTGCAAGGCTGACAAATGTCAACTGTCAAATTTATGTTTGAACTACACACTCAGACCAATATGATCTGAAAGGGGCCGAATCAGTAAAATAATAATAGTGTGAAATAGTGGGAATTAAAAAAAAAAATTACATTATGACAATGTTTACATCTACAAAATGTCCTTAAAAATTTGAATAAGATGAAATACTTGAAATGTTTTAAGAAAAAAGTTAAATTTTAATAAGATTTTGTCTCAATTACAGCTAACATTATAATTACAAATACTCAAAACATTTATTAACAGGCAGAATATTGGTAAAATTACACAGGCTTCTGATAAGACGTTCCAGGTTGTTCATATTTTTTCAGGTTATTCACATTTTTTGTGAAAAGATAGTTTGTTAATATACCATGCCATTTTACTTTTTTACACTAAAACAAAGATCAAATCTGCAGTTTTCATTTTTTATAGGTGATTATGATTATATTTTATCGGACTGACCCAATGGAGATCAAATTTTTCTGTTTGTGGTATCTGAATTCAAATACTTTTTAGACCATTAATTGTTAAGATATTTAGTGTCATTCATCCTATGGGCCAGATTAGACCCTTTTGGCGGGCCTGATTTGGCCCCCAGGCCTTATGTTTGACACCTGTGTTCTAAACCCTAGACCCCATCTGCACGGAAACGAGTTCACATAAAACCGACGTACCTTCTTAACAGATTGGCCTTTTGTCAAAATGGGACCAGTCTTGCGGATATCCCAAAATTAACTCTCTGGAAAACGGGTCCCAGAGTGGGAAGATCTGGATACGGTGCCGTTTCTGTATCCATCCTGATTAGTCATGTCAGGATGGATCACATGACCGGAAAAAACCACAGCCTTGCAACTGTAGCATTCATTCTCCTCACAAAACACCAACAATGGTGAACAACAGAGTAGCAGTGGTGAATGGGTTAATGTTAGAGTGTTAGCAGTATTATTATTGTTGTTTGTGTCCAGTGTGTATGTTGCGCCAGTAGTAAAAGGGATGTGGGCGCATGTACACTACTTCTTCTATTGTTTTCTTGTATCTGGTAGGACTGGCTTACAGTGCGTATAGGGGTGTGTCATGTGAACTCCATAGTTTTCAGCAAGAGTTTCGCCCCCATGCTGACGCAGCTTTTTAATGAAACAGTTCCATTTTTACGTAGTAACTTTTTGACACGGTTTCAAAACTAAAACTGCATCGAACTCGACCGGACATAGATAAACCGCCTGCCAGGTCCATTATCATTAGAAGTACAAGCTTAACCGCTGCTCCAACAAGCTGTCTTAACTCAACCATTTTTATTCACCAGAAGTTTTGTTACACATTGGATTTCCAAGTCTTTAAAAAGTCTTTCCCTTTTTACTTTTTATCTATTTTTTATTGGAGCGTTTTATTATTCATTTCCCGACAAAACAGCTCCTTCTAAGGGGGGGTGATAACTTTATATTCTCTTTCTTCTTCATCTGTCTCTTTGAGTTGATTGCCAGTCCACAGTACTCTGACTTAACTCACACTTCCTCTGTGTTATGCGTTGTTTTCCTGCTGTTTCATAATGATCTCTTTGTCAAACAGGATGCTGTTTTGCACAGAAAACGTTCCCCCGTACGCGGCTGATATCTGTCAGATAGCATTTCATTTCTGGTGAGCAAGAACACTTTATCTGTTGGTGACAGCTCATGCCTGCCTATAAATGCTTAGATTTTGGTACAATCAATCAAGGAGGTTTTTCCATTTAGTTGTCATGGCGGGAAATCGTGAAAACAATCATTTAAAAACCCACCCGTCTGTTGGAGAGTGAGTAGTCAGCAGAAAGCACAAAGCAGTAGAGTGGTCACACTGCAACATGAAACATGTCACTAGTGTCAGCCAGTTGGAAATCACTTCCCAGAGACATCCACATGTACAAATGGATCAGTTACCATGACAACCCCAAATCCACATAGACCTCCTTGTGGATTATAAGATTGAAGCTGTATTTTTTAAAATAGGCTGTGGCAAAATATATAGCTCAATTATATTATTACAGTTATAGATTAGTGACTGACTGTCTTGTAAAGGTTCACACTAGTGTAAATGTAAAATTAGATTATTTTTAACCAACAGGTGCAGTGTTTGTATATGTGCTTTACAGGTAAACAAAGAAACAATTGTAAACACTGCACCTGTTGGTTAAAAATAATCAAATTTTACATTTACACTAGTATGAACCTTGACAAGACAATAACAAATAGGTAACAAATGGTTAATACATAATGAACAATCCATTTATAAATAGGTAATAAATGGTTAATACATAGTCAATTGTGTGTAAGTATTATAAAGTGTTACCATTACTTGATTTTAGTGCTTGATGTTATAAAAGGGTGAAAATAATGAGCCTGGATGAAAGAATCAAATATGGTTTGCACACCCTGTGGTATTTATTCACCCCAGTAGTGACGTTTGGGTCCACCGCTGCTTCATCACACATGTTTGATGAACTCACAGGTTGTTATTCTTTCATCCGTTGTTTTTGTTTTTTTTTTTTCTTGGGGGGGGGGTCCTACACACCTTTCAACAACTGGATGTGCATGGTGTCACCTCCTTTCATGAAAATAATGAGCCTGACACCTTCTGAACTCACAAGAAAACAGAACTGTAAATACTAAGGCATTAGAGTGGAATGGGGAAAAAAAAAACACAGAAAACAACTGTTACAATGCAGTAGAATTTTTTTTTTTTTTTACCTTAAAATAGCTTCGATAATAAACTGCTGCACAATATATCAATATAATCTTAGTTTACAAAGTCTTAATGAAGTAGCTGTCAGAATGCTATCTGTTTGCTTTGGTATATTTATAAGTTTCCTGTAAAAATATAATCTACAATCTGCTCTGTTTGATGACTCATAATTGCTCATTAGCCTATAAATAAAATTCAATAAAACATGTTATTGTAAACTAAATACAATTATCTTATCATGGTGTAAGGTTTAGTTCTTATTTTATTATATTATATTATATTATTATATCTCCTTGTGCTATCTATTTTTTTGGTGACACTTTACATTATTGATCACTAATAAGGTGGTAATAATGTCTTTGTAACCACTTATTACAAGCAGTTTTCAGGTAATAGCGATGCAAACAGCCAAAAATCTCGTCATCGCTCATTAGCGACGGATGTTTCAGTTGCAAATGAGCGTCTTAATAAATGAAATGAGAAACACAACACTGTAAATCTTTCATTTTCCATGGAGTTTGTATAATGTGGGTAAGTTAGTATATGTATATGATGTATAACACTAGTATAACAAAATACACAACATTATTTGAATAAGTGAAACTTCTGTTATAATGTAGAAGGATATATAGAATAGAATAGAATAGAATAGAGTTTTATTGCCATACACTACAGCACAGGCACATTGGAATTCTTGTACGCTTCTTCCAGTCAGGCAGGTAAAATGAAATAAAAATAAATAAAAATGTAAAAAAAAATTAATAAATAGAGTAAGAAGGGGTGCTCATATAAATATAGATAAAAATACAATCCTAAAAATTTACAATTCTACAAGAGTATTAATAAACAAACAGTGCAGGTGTGCATATAATTAACATGACTTTATAGTTATCATGACGAGGAGAAATGATCATATTAGATACTGCATTTGTAGTAAATATAAAGTAAATATAAATATACTTATAGGTGATTATACAAATTGCATTGTGTGAGGTGACCTTCAGTATAAAATAATATAGATGCTGGATTATTAGTTTGTAAAAAGGGGGTGAAAGTTTATTAGTCTGACTTTTTCCCAATCCTTTTCGAGTCCAAGAAGGATGTTTTTCTGATCATTGTGATTGATCTATTGGTGAATTTATTTGCTCGAAATAAACTGAAACTGAAATGTAGACACATTGATCAAAACTGAGGGGTTTAGTTGACATTAGCTGCTTCTCACATCTTTTGTTTTTTATTTATTTTATAACCATACTACTCAAAATAAAAGAAAAACACATTGTCACCCACATCTGTGTAAAAGACCAAATATACTTGGGCTTATTTTTTTCATTTTCAGATCAAATCTCCATGGTGAATACACAGCTCTGACATGCTGCTTTCAGATTTATTGATCATACTGCTGGTATTATGTGCATGCCTTTTATTTAGTTCCAGGGTTTGGGGATTTAGTCAATTCTATACAACAATAAATGGTTGTTTTCTTTGTCATTGGCTGTTTTTCTGCTGATTTATCTGAACATGTGACCGCACTGGAAAATCTGCCATGTATGTAATATAATATACAGTACCAGATTACCTGAAAATTCAGAAATTTTGCTGCCAACCTATGAATTCTGTGATTAAAAAGAGAGAATGAGAAAGCTGGTCGCCCATCTCCACAGGGCACCGATCAAGAGCAAGAACAACATTAGCATTCGCCTCGACGCTGAGGCATTACCAATCGTCTTAGCCAGAGCCAATTGATTTTTGCTGCCATTCTCTTATTTCATCCTTACGGGTGAAATATACAGCTTTATGTGTGTTAGGCCATCGACTACTATGAGCTGTTGATGAGCCTGGAGTAACACAACTGAAACCAAAAGGGTGATGACATTGGAAACACACGTCTTTATGTATTACATTAACCCTTTGACACATACTGGACACTACAGTGGACAATTCATCTACAGATGTTCTCTTGTATATTCATGGGTTTTGTTGTTTTAGTTTCATATTAGCCAGTTTATACCATTACTGTAACTTGGCTGGACTCACATGTTTACCTGTAAATCAATTGCCTCTTGTTGTTAGACTGTAACATTCATAAAACCATATATATATATATATATATATATATATATATATATATATATATATATATATATATATATATATATTAAATAATAACAATTAAAAATACGTGTAGTAAAAAATGAAAATAATAATATAATAAAAACAATTAATTTAAAGCTATATTTTTTTCAATGAAATAATAAATAACTATAATAATACATAAATAAATACAAATAAAATAGAAAAAAGTTAAAAAAAAATAAATAAATAATAAAACAAAAAATATACTACTAATAAAATAAAAACACAATATAAAAATAAAATAAAATAATAATAATAATAATAAATACAAAATTATAAAAAAATAAATAAACACATAAATATAATAGAAATAAAATACAAAAAATAAACAAAAAACAAAAAGGTAAATAAAAAATAAAGTGACTATAATAAAATACAAAAAATAAAATAAAAATAGATCAAATCTTACAAAAATTATTGCATTAAAAATACTTTATTTCACAGTATTTCAATGTTGCGTGTTAAACACACATTTCTTTGCTTCAAAGCTTCAACACATCTTGTCCAGCTGAGTGGAAATTTTTTTAATAACTCCATAAAAAATACTCTCATTAAAAAGATTTCAATCACATTGCTTTGTTCACTTAGGAAAAAAATCTCGACTAATGTTCTCATCATTCATGCACTAAAGGGTTAAAGTGAATGACAATAGCACGCTGATTTTCATTTGTTGTGATGGTGTTATCTCTCTCTTTTTCTTTTTTTTTTTTTTTTCTATTACCATCAGCACACTGTTCTAATTTTGTGGCGGGGGGGGTGGGGGGTGGTGGTGGTGGTGGGGAAGCTGGGTAAATAAGAGCATCAAAGCAATCTGCTGTTGGGCGCAGAGTGCACAGGCTCATTATAGGGGGCCTTGGCTGAGGAGTATCCAGGAAGACATGCCAACTCAGACTCCTGTTGTGACAGACAGTGCTCTTTAGCTATTAATCAACAGGCTGAGAAATTGAAAGGACAGAGAGTCGCTAATGGAACAATTTGTCTCACTGTGAGGGATTGAATTTCTCTGCACTGTGGCTCCAGGCGTCATCTCATCCGCCGCCTTGAGTCATTCCATGGCAGAGTTTGTAGCTTTTTTTTCAGCTGCATATTTCCTCTGAAGACCAGACCACATCAATATTATATACTTTAATATAGCGCTTATTAAATAGGACTACCTGCTATACTGCCGTGACATATTCATTTCACTTATCTGCTGAATTTTTCCATAGTAGAGAAAGAAAATTATTTATTATTCTGGGATGTCAGTTTGTGAAGGTGCATCTGTTGATTCATATTACAAACACCCAAGGGCGTAATAATGATATTGACATTGGTGGGGGCATATAGTAATTTGAGGACTTTCTTGCGAGAGACAGCAAAAATAAATGAAAAAAAAATGCTTAAAAGAGATGAAATAATGTTTGATTTTAGGAACGTTTTTATTTCTTAAGACACATTTCATCTGTTTTTTTTTTTTTATTGCGTTACATATTTAACTATAGTTATCGTCACAAAACCAACATTTACGTCTCGTCTTGTCTCATTTTCGTCACATGGTGAAGGTTTGTTGACAATAATATTTAGTGAAAATTTTCATTGAGGAAAGCAACACTACAAAAAATAGGGGGATTCTTGGCTAAAATTATATATTTTTCAGGGGGCTAAAAAGTTTAATAATAATAATGGATTAGATTTCTATAGCGCTTTTCAAGGCACCCATTAGTGATTCATTATTCATTCACTCTCCCATGCTCACTCTGGTGGTGGTAAGCTACATATGTATGTGTGTGAGTGACACTGGAGGCAAGGAGGGTGAAGTGTCTTGCCCAAGGACACAACAGACGGACTAGGACAGAGTGGGAATCTAACCGCCATTAATGGATGACCCGCTCTACCAACTGAGCTGAAGACCGTCCCGTTTAAGAACCACTATTTAGTTGAATACAGAGAATGTTTTAGAAATATTAAGTCCATAAAACAAGCAAAACTACATAAAAACATCAGTGTGGATTTTAAAGACGTAGTTCACAGGATGATTAATTGTACTGAGTTTATTGCTTTTGACTTAGAACAGGGGTTTCAAACTCATTTTCTTGAGGGGCCACATTCAGCCTGATTTGATCTCCAAAATCCAGTAAAATGAAAACATAATAATCTATAAATAATGACAACTACACATTTTTGTCATTGTTTTACTGCAAAAAAAAAAAAAAAACCCAAGACAAAATATTAAATTATGAAAATAGTTTTATAAATTATCCAAATACAAAACAAGTTACATTTCATAAGGAAAATAAGGGCAATTTTAACAAATGTGTGCCTCAATGTATCATTAGTCTGTGTGTTTTATTATGAATCAGTTCTACAAAGACACTAAACTCTGAGTAACAGAAGCAGAAAATGGTTCAAATTATGTCTAATTCTCTTTAGACATTTCAAGTTGTTCACATTTGTTCAGATTATTCACATTTTATCGTTACAGAATAGTTTGTAAATGTAAGTATTTTCATAATTTAATATTATTTTCTCAAACAATGACAAAAATTTTAAGTTGTTGTCATTTATAGGCAAAAAAAAAAAAAAAAACCAGAAGAAAATATGGAGTATTTTAATCGGTTATTATGCTCTTCATCCCACGGGCCACACTGGGACCATTGGTGGGCCGCATTTGGCCCCCGGGCCGCATGTTTGAGACCCCTGACTTAGAACCTTTTGTTTCCTGTTGTTCTGTGCATAAACGTAAAATAAAGAAAACTGTGTAATGGTCTATACTATACTTTTCTATAACATTTCCACCCACTTCCAGGACATGATACACAAACACTCACCAGCCCTGAACTGAAAATAGGTTGGTGGTCAGAGGTCATTCGTTAATGTTGTGATGCGTTTTTTCTTTTTTCTCCAATTGAATACAAACATTGACTTGGACACATTAGATTGAGGGCAAAGGTCAGGGTCACTGTTACCACGCAAAATGCTTTTTGAGCCATAGCTGCCAGGAACTGAGCAAGTAATGAACAGATGATGAAAGAATAAAAGAATAGTGGACACTGACACAACTTATGTTTGTGGATCTGTTACCAAATTAATGACATTTAATGTGACGACTTCTTTGTGATAGACAGCAACAATAAATAAATAAATAAATAAGAAGACGGCTAAAAGAATTGAAATAATGTCTCATTTTTTTTTATTTCTCAACAAAAACTAAGATTTTTTTTTTATTGACATATATACTGCAATATATTTAATCATAGTTATGGTCAAAATGGGGGGGGTAATATAGTCAGACTTATGCTTTTTTTTAAAAAATGATTTACTATTTATGAGGAAAAAAAATCTAAATCGTGTGATGAAAAGTCAAAATTATGAGGAAAAACAGTCAAAATTATGAGAAAAAACAGTCAAAATTATGAGAAAAAACTCATAATTAAGAGATAAGAAATGGATAATGTATGAGATAAAAGGCAAATTATGATTTAGTCAGTCACAATTTCTGATTTATGACTTATTTTTCATACTGTCACATTTGTCTAGTTTGAAAAAAGTAATGAGTCTATTCTGAGAATGTAAAGAATATAAAGTACAGATATTTCTACAAACATGTAGGAAATAAAAGTAAAAAGTTGCCATAAAAATAAATACTCAAGTAAAGTACAAATACCTAAAAACTGTACTTAAGTACACTAAAGGAAGTACATGTACAACTATGTTTCGTGTTGGCAGTAAATCCTTTTTGAACATTAACTATATTTCAAAACTAATTATCACATATTTTATCTGCCTCCACTGATGATTAATGCTCTGTACATTGGTCTCTAAATAAAGGACTGAACTTGGTTCTTCTGTTGCTTCAGTGTTCTTCAGTGTAACCATAGCAACAGTGAGCAACAAAAACATGGAACAAGTTAACAGTTTCCAACTTTATATAAACACATATTGAACATTTTCAGCCACGAACTATAAAAGTAAAATCACAGCCAAGTTTTTTTATTTTATTATTATTATGTTATTTTTAACCCAGAAAGCCCCAGCTAGTTAGAATATTTTCTTAAAAAAAAAACAAAACAAAAAAAACCCATCTGATATTTTCCTATATTTAATTCACTGATCAGGAAGATGTTCATAAAAGCTCAAAATACAAATGAGGATTATATCAAAAGCAGAAAAACTGAGGAAAAAAAGCGACTTTTTCAGTAAAATTCATCATTAAACTGAACATAAACCAGTGTTGGGCATCTTATTTGTAAAGTGTAGTGAGCTAAACTATCAGTTACTCAACAATAAATTAAGCTTCACTACACAAAAGCTACCACCTACAGAAACATAGCTAGCTAAAGTTACACAAATGTGGCAAAAGTTGTTCACTACTTTACGTTGTACCAATCTAAAGTCAGATTCTCCTTCTGTGTGTGTCAGTCTGGGTTGTTCTAATTCCACTGCCGTACGTATGCCGTATGTTTCCATAAACACAAAAGCAGAATGGATGCTCCCACATGAACATGTGGAAAAGATTTTATACACTTTGATTGTTGTGTTTCAAAATCATACATAGTCTACTGCAGAGCAAACCTCTGTTTTTCTCAGTCATGTCCTGGAATTTGTAGCTTTTGTGGACGCTATGTCGCTACTTGATCAAAAAAATAACATAACTACAGGAAAGTTATTTGATTCATAAAGCAGCAACAGTACGGTCAAGCTACCGGAAAATTTAATAATAATAATAATAATAATAATACATTTTATTTGTATAGTGATTTTCATGGCACGCAAAGACGCTTTACATGAAGTAAAAAAATTGAAAATAATTGTCAGACTACAATAAAAAATAAAATAAAATAATAGAAAACAGATCAATCACACATTAAAACTGACAGAATAAAAGCAATCTTGAATAAATGAGTTTTTAAAAGGGATTTAAAACTTTTGAGGTTGGAAGAGTAATCGATGGTTGAGGTGCCATTACTAACGTAAACCAATCATTTTCATCCATTGTTATTTATGAAACTCCATGGGTTTTACTGGTGAGTCAATGTTGTAGAAGATAACAGTGTTTCCATAGTAACTGCATCACCTCTGAATGTCCAAATGGGTTATATCTGATGACAAAAAACTGCATTTTACACCAAATATTTAAATGTATTGATAGGATCAGTGGATCAACATGTATTAAACAGTTTACATCAGTAAATACTTTTGCTCAGTTGGGTCTTTATGGGTTAATTATTATATTTATGTTATATGTTGATGGTATGGAGGCTGAATCAATGGAGGGTGTTGTGTTATTGATGAAAAAGTCCATCAGGCTGTTACATGAGCTCATACTTAGAAAAAGTTTCATTTTTGGATCAATTCAGTCGATCACATGCTGTTTGTTCTTGTGGACTCACACCAGGGTTCTGGTTTCAAAGTGTTAAGGCGGTTAGAACAGTTAAAGATGGAATTTTGAGATGATAAAAGCAAAACTGACCTCTGTGACACATGACTGGTTTGTTATCAGACAAAAACGTAGTATCAGATGATTAACAGCGTGTGCAAAACAAAGACTTAGAAACAAAAACCGGTGAATGAAATGTCTCATTTGAATATGTCACAAAAGTACTTTGACTAAAGATTGTAGATTGGCAATTTGTTATGTGGTATTTAACCAGAGGTGGTCAAAGTACAGTTACTTGTGTGAAAAAATACTTTGATAAAAGTAGAAGTACTGATTTAACTCCTTTACTGAAGTAAAAGTAAATGATGACATCTTCTATTAAAGCACAAAAGTAAAAAGTAAATCTGCATTTTTTATTAATTTTTTGCCATGAATGCAATACTTTTTTAACCAGGAAAAATCATAAAGGTTTCAGAGGATACAAAATAAAGGGGGTTATTGTGTAGAAAATGTGTTTGATCAGGTCATGGTTCTTTTTAAATTTAGGAAAAATGGGGGAAAAAAGTCACAATTGAGATTAAAAAGTCTTCATGAGATTAACAAAAAAGTTATAAATGCATAATATTAAGACAAAAAGTCAAAATTGTGAGGAAAAATGTTAAAATTGTCGACTTTTTATTTGACAATTTTATGAGCTAAAATATCAAAATTGGGAGATAATAGTCATAAATATAATATAAAAAGTCACAGTTTCTCTCGTCCACTGATTTGAGAATGTAATGAGCATAAAGTACAGATATTATAGTATGCAAACATGTTGGGAGTAAAAGTAAAAAATTGCCAGAAAAATAAATACTCAAGTAAAGTACAGATACCTAAAAAAAATCTACTTAAGCACAGTAATAAAGAACTTTTACTTAGTTACTTCCCACCTCTGGATTTATTAACCCTTGAAAACTTGAACTACTCCCAGAAACAGAAACAATCATCTGAACTAAAATGTTTAATACGTTTGGAAAAACCAATCCTATCCTATCGAATCGATTTATTTTGTTTGAGCATCTGCAGCTGGCAGGAACACACGGTACTTCACGCTCTGTCATTTCTCATCACCTGTTTAGAGTCACCACTCGACCTGGAAACATGGAGGCTAAAGGTGGGAGAAAGCAACAACGTCCTGTGAGAGATTTATTTGAATATGTCACCAAGGACAATATAATATATGAAAAAACTAAGCATTTAAAAAAATAACACTGATAAAAACTATCAAACCTGCTCTAAAAACTCATTAAAACTACCTGAGTTTGTGTAAAAAAAGTTAAAACTAAATAAAACTATAATTAAAAATCCAAAAATATGATAACCTAGCTGTTAATTTTATCATTACATGTAAATGATTGGTGATAAATGCAGTTTTAAATCTTTGCATAGTCATCAGATATGACATTTGGGCGTACAGAGGTTCTGCAGTTACCATGGAAACATCATCTTCTACAGCATAAGTGTCAAACTCAAAGTCCTACATGTTTTAAATATTTCCCTTTTCCACATGATTCTGTTTAACCCTTTAACTCCTGAAACCTTCGCAGTTTCATAGAGAAAAGAATAAAAATAAGCAAAAAAAAAGAACAAAAACGGCCAAAGTCATCAATAAAATGAACAAAAATTAATAATAAACGTAAGACACAAATGGAGCAAAATTAAAGAAAAAAATAAATAAAAAGAAAAATAAGAGCAACAAAATTTTGCCAAAATGGACAACAAATAAATATTTAAAAATTATAAATTAGCATGGGAAAATTTGCAAAAAAAATGTAAAAAAAAAAAAGAAAAAGAAAAAGGGTTGAAATTTGGTCCCAGCAGATTAAATTTTTCCTTTTTCTAAAGTGAATATATGACTGAAATAAAGTAAACTAAATCAGTTGCCTTTTGACCCCCCCCCCACACACACACACCTCAAAGCCATAAATACAGAATTTTTCACCGTTTTTCTCACCGTGTAACATTTGTTTCATTGCATGTGTTTACTTTTAAGCAAGTACTTTTTTTTTCTTTTTTTTTTTACTTCTTTTGATGGGATGTTTTATGGAAAGAGTTAGAAGACTGTTGTCCACTAACACAGACAAGTTAAAATGTATAAATCTGGAGTATTTCACCGAGTTAGTATAAATCTACATAATCAGTAAATTAAATATAAGAAAATACATGATTTTCACCAGGAAAAAGGCAAAATAGAGAGGATAATATAAAAAAATATATGGTGATAAATCAATTGAAAGAGAGAAATGTATTTGGGAACTGACACAAATGTAGCACTGGGTCTTTAAGGGTTAAATAAATCTATAACAAGACTGATTTTTCTGGCGGAAAGTGAAGTCAATCATTCTGGAGTTTAC
Organism: Siphamia tubifer; assembly: GCA_020466265.1. Taxonomy (NCBI): domain Eukaryota; kingdom Metazoa; phylum Chordata; class Actinopteri; order Kurtiformes; family Apogonidae; genus Siphamia; species Siphamia tubifer. The sequence goes on along the minus strand of CM035801.1, from coordinate 34,036,076 downwards.
AAACACAATAATATATTTCTGTCAAATGTGTTTCCTGTTGCAAATTATTATATCTATATAAATGTAGTTTCTGGGAAACAGCATTGTTGTTTCTTATCGAAGCTGGAACATCATTTCCCATCTCTCCCTCTATTCATTTCCTATCTTCTCCTTACACTCAGCTCTATAAAAAAAAAAAAAAGAAAAAAAAAAGAATGAAGATGTTGCTTTAAAGTGTTTTAGGAAGTGACAGGCATTAAAACACAGAATGATAAAGTGATAGAACAAAACAACCCAGGAACAGTGATTTAGTCATCAAGGAAGTGAAGTTACCTGACAGGTGAGCTTTTATTTTGACACACAGCCTTTTTGTCAGATGCTTTGTCAGACAAAACGCTCCTTTATTCAAGCCTCAAACTAAGTATTGATGTATAATTAGAGTAACAGCCAACTTTTTAGACTTGTGGTCTACATGTGTTCTGTGCAATTATTTTTGTTTCCATTTGCAGCGTTCCTTCCTCCCTCCATTTTCTCTCGAGACAAAAACCCTCGCTACCATTAGATTCATCAGAAAAGATTGTCTATTGATCTGCCTGGTTTTGAACAGCACAGCAAACCAGCATAGAATACAATACAATACAATAGAATAAAATAGAAGCCAGCATTATACATAATAGAATTGAATATAAACAAGTATTATACATACTACATACTGTAATTATATTAAAAAAAATGTTCCTCTCGTCCCACCTGGACGGTGTCTCCTTCAGACTCGGGTCCTCTACCAGAGGCCTGGGAGCCTGAGGGTTCTGCGCAGGATCTTAGCTGTTCCTAGCAATGTGCTCTTTTGTACAGAGATCTCTGATGTTGTTCCTGGTATCTGCTGGAACCATTCTCCCAGCTTGGGGGTCACTGCCCCTAGTGCTCCGATCACTACTGGTACCACTGTTGCCTTCACACTCCACATTTTCTCTAACTCCTCTTTCAGCCCTTGGTATTTCTCAAGCTTCTCATGTTCTTTCTTTCTGATGTTGCTATCACTGGGGACTGCTACATCTATCACCACCACTGTCTTCTCATGTTTATCCACCACCACTATGTCAGGCTGATTGGCCATCACCATCTTGTCAGTCTGGATCTGGAAGTCCCACAGGATCTTGGCCTGTTTGTTCTCTGTCACCTTTGTGGGGTTCTCCCACCTTGACGCTGGGACCTCCAGTCCATACTCTTTACAGATGTTCCTGTACAGTATGCCCGCTACCTGGTTATGCCTCTCCATGTATGCCTTGCCTGCCAGCATCTTACACCCTGCTGTGATGTGCTGGACTGTTTCAGGGGCTTCTCTACACAGCCTACATATATATATATATATATATATATATATATATATATATATATATATATATATATATATATATATATATATATATATATATATATATATATATATAATAGAATAGATTAGATACCAGTATTATACATATATATATATATATATATATATATATATATATATATATATATATATATATATATAATAGAATAGAATAGATACCAGTATTATACACAATAGAGTAGAAACCACTATTATTCATATTTGAATACAAAACAATATTATAGATACTAATAGATTAGTGTCCTCATTCTCATAGTAAAAGTGTCAGAAAAGAAGCCATGTCTTAGATTGTTTTATTAATGATGTGTTGTCGAACAAAAACAGCTGATTAATACGGGATACACTGATAACAAGCTAAAATTAATTAGAGAAAACTGTGACAGGAGACAATGGTTCTGATTACACACAACAAGGGTCTGAAAATCAGACTTCATTACTTTTATGCTCCTCGACAGTTTTTTTAATCCATGTTTGCTCCATTTGAAACACTTATTTTACGGTATCAAACTGAGCTTATAATAATAATATTCCAACATGAAAATCCAAAAATACTCAAGAATGTGTGGGTTGATGTATCTGGAAACAGCTGTTGTTTACAAAGTATTCAGAGTGAAATATTCTCACTTATCCTTAGAGCCACGGTCAATATTTGATTAGATGAACCTCTGATAAAACCAGTCACTGATCACAGGAACTCTTAAGAACATTATTTTTCCGTGTATACTATTGTTTTATGCATGATCTTTCTCTTTTCCATCACTTATATTTTAATCAGAAAACGTGCCAAACAAGAACCATGTTGAATTAAAAAAGACATATTTTCATATCTGTTTGCTGTAGATGTAAAATCTGTCTTGCTCCAAGACTGGATTTAACATCAACATCCAATGAAATAAATGACTATCCCTGACTTTGCATTAAGATTAAAGAACAGGTAAATAACATCAACAGTCACATCGTCTCAGACAAACCATTATGTAATGTACATCAAATGGAGATTCAGGGTAGAAGTAAGAAAAAAACAACAAATAAGGTTAACATGGGGACCCTTATATACAGCCCAAATGTAACCCTTCTGGGGCCCACATGGACATACTGGCTGGTTGGACAAACAGAACCAAAGGCTATATGCAAATCAGATGAATGGGCTACAATACCAGTACGATATTTGCAGAATCTCAACAGTGACTGTGGGTGTCTTTATGCCTACACCCACTCAGGACAATTTACCCTCGGTTATGGTAACATGTGAACCCACTCACCACTGATCAACAGAACTTGAAGGCAGAATCTGCTCGCAATGATGTAAAAAAATAAAAGCCCAGTTCTGACAAGGTTTCTGGATGTTCTTTGAAATGAACAGTGATGTATGAAGATGAGAAAAATCACAGCTTGTAAATGTTAATGTGGGGGCCACTGGGGAAGTCAGTTGCGTTACTCAACTGTGACATAAACCCACTCAACTCTTTCCAATTGTAAAGTCCGCAGCAGTTGAAGCCATTAAAGTCGTGCTGCGATGCCACACACCAGTCTGACTATCTGGCTGCCAGCTGGAGGGGCTAAACAGTCCTGCGACCTTTCTCGGTCGCCATCTCTCTCTCTCTCTCTCTCTCTCTCTCTCTCTCTCTCTCTCTCTCTCTCTCTCTCTCTCTCTCTCTCTCAGAGTGAATCATTCCATTAAGATCTCAGCGTGATGCAAAATTGAACGTAGCCGATGGGCTTGTGGCTGCCACATATCCTCCATGACAACCAGTGATCGATGACGAATGATGCTGCGCTCTAATGAAACCAGGCAAAGGGATTAAAAACAAGCCTCCGTAAGTTGCCGGGCTGTTAATACATTCCCCAGTTGCATTTGTTCACAGAAGCTCTCTGCTGCCTCACTCTGCAATTTCTGTTGTTCTGTTTACTCCATCATTCACTCTGAGGAGGATTTGGAGTACCGCTCAGCTGCATCAAGTTGAATTAACCCATAAAGACCCAGTGGGAATGTTGTAGAAGTTCCCAAATTATTACTTATTTTATTAAGACAAACACAATAAAAAATCATATTTTTGCCATGTCTTGAGTAACATGATGGTACTGAAGGCTACAAAGGGCGAAAACCATAGTATAGATATTGGGGGGGGGGGGGGGTTAAAATTAAAGGTGTAGAGCATTGTGAATTGCATATTCAGCGGAGGATGAGGGTGGGGGGGGTGGGGGGCTTACCCAGAAAATTTTTGATTTTATATATACTGACACAAATACGAATTTACTTTTGAGATGAATAAATTATCTATCTATCTAATGTATTGGAAAACATATATATTGGGGGCGGCTGTGGCTCAGTTGGTAGAACAGATCATCCACATGTTGAAGTGTCCTTGAGCAAGACACTGAGCCCTGACTTAGGCTCCCAGTAGGATTGACAGAGCCTTAGAAACTACTGGTGTATGAGTGTGTGTGTGTGTGTGTGTGTGTGTGTGAATGTGAGGCTAATGTAAAGCCCTCTGAGCACCATGAAGGTGGAAAATAACTATATATAAGTGCAGTTCATTTACTATATTGTTCGAGCGACTTGGTGATAAAATAACAAAAACTCTGTAATATTCTGATTGTCTTTGTGATTTCATTTTAATGTCAAAAAAACCATCTGCTGTTAGCCTGAAGGCCTTGTGTCCACCGTCACACAAATGACAAAAACCGTGTCATCATCAAATTTCAGCAAGGTCTTCATGAGAGGTATGTGTGGTGTGAATTTGGTGATCCTCCATCAAAGCTGTCAAAAGTTATTGAGAGGACAGTGTTCCCAGATGGACGGACGGATGAACAGCATTTCTACATCCCCCGCCGTGGTGACGGTGGATAAAAGTAAGTCATAGGTCAGCCCAAGTCTTGAGTAACATGATGCTACTGAAGGCTGGTCTACCCAGTCACATATTAAAACTGTTAGGATTCTACATCATTATGAGAGACAGGAAACTGAGGCAGAATGCTGCAAATGCCATTGTCTTATCTTGGTCTCCTGCCGTTTCATGCTACATGTTAAACAGCTCATGTAAGCAGAAACAGAAAATGCCATGTGAGCAAACACTGGCTTAAACTATGGACAGAACAAAGCTTAAGAAATACATAGTAAATTAAAACACAGTTTAAGAGTTAATATTACATGGTGATGGTACAATATGACAGTCAAAACAATAAATATTGTACCTTTCCTTCCATCCATCCATCCATCCATCCATCCATCCATCCATCCATCCATCCATCCATCCATCCATCCATCCATCCATCCATCCATCCATCCATCCATCCATCCATCTTCCTGAGAGGGACAAGTTCAGTGCAAATTCAGAATTCATTTCCTGTAATTATTTTCGATACTCACCAAAAGTTCCAAGTACATCAAAGGTTATTATATCAAAAAAACTGAAGAAAAATTGATATTATTATTATTTCCCCCTTTATTTGTATTTTTAATTTTGGCTGAATGGTGCTTTTGAGGGCTGTAGACCAACTGCAGTGCCTCTGATACTGCTGTAATCCTCTCTTTCACTTACATTGATACAGCTTTGAAAGACCTGGCTCAGGGTCTCACTGGGACTAGACCGAATAGCTTCAATTGATACGGCTCAAGACCACCACGGCCCTCAGTTCACTTAATATCAGCTTCAGGGGAATCAGGAGAGGGAAAAGTCCTCCATGTCAAAACAGTCCTCTGTGGTGTAGACACCTTTCAATTCCATTATCCTTCATATTTCACTCCTGCTTCTCACACACACACACACATATTTTTTTACTCAGTATTTTCCAGAATTATGAATCAGATGGAACTAAACTCAGAGTTGGAGGGAAATTATAGTTTACAATGCCAACCAAACACAACGTAACTGTAATCTGTCATGTACACAGCCAAAAAATGGTTGTGAATAAAGAAAGGTAAGAGAGTGGAAAGAAGTTGTTTAATCCTTTAACCCCTTATGTGTCTGTGGTGAACATTCTGACTGTATGATTTATTTGAAATAGACATAAAAATTAATCTACTTGCTCAATACAAAATATTTCCAAACATCCTAATAGAGAAGACTGTGTTCTGTCCGCTGGATGCTACTCTGGGATGGTAAACACACACAGAGCGAGAGGAGATAGGGGAGTGTTCCTTCACACATTCTGAGCCAATGAGAGACGCCTCATCACTGTGTCATGGACATGTATGTGGAAGTACCGGTCAATTCTGTTGTTCTACCGTGACCTCTGCATGATATGCACATGGTCACAAGAGCACCAATCATGAACAAGTCTCATAAAATTAAAGTCTTCCCTTTATTACACCAATTACGTAGAGGTATGCTTGTGAATACTAAACAGCCATAGTGACACATGCAGTGGCAGCAAAAACACATAGAAACTGACTGTATTCATTCGGTATAGGGCTGTACCAAACTGAACATCTATTTTCAGTGGCTCAGTATGAATATACCTTTACGGCCTTAATATGTGTGTGTGTATATATATATATATATATATATATATATATATATATATATATATATATATATATATATATGCTTAGAATGAGACCTAATGACGATGGCATGTTTCAATTTCATTGTACGTTTTGTATAATGACAATAAAGACATTCTATTCTATTCTATTCAGGTTCAAACAGTCAAATAGTGATTCATGGAGCATGGATTGTCTATACATGAACCTCAGTAAGAGTCTTTGGGATGTGCTAGGGAAGACTATCAACAGTTGTCTAACTCTATCACCAGTGCAGGGTCTTGGCAAAAAAGGGAATACAACTTTGGATGGAAATGACTATTTATTATAACATTGCATAAGTATTGTGTGGCATTGATACAAACTGAAGATGGTGCCATGAAAATGCTAGTTTGTGAATTTTTTGGGGCGGGCTGGGCAATTAATTTTATGGGTATATGGACATATGGAGGATGGGGATAATAAAAGCTTTACTAAAGTGGATGGGGGGGGGGGTCGTTAAATCTGCCTTCAGTAAAACTCTGCAGTTGTCCAAGTTTTATGTTGAAATAGAAGTGGTCGATTTCAAATCACAGCATGATGCCATAGAGGGAACTGAATAAAACTACAAAACTCAGTGCCATGTAAGAACAGCAGAGGGAGAGTTTGAACTTGAAGTTTTGAGGGTACAATGCCAGCTGTGAGACAAAGCTGTTTAGCTAATTATCACCCAAAGCTTTCTGCACCTGTGTTCGTGAAAAGGAACACTTCACATGCATGATTTTTATGGACGACAACATCACACCAGCAAACAACAAAGAAGGGAACAGGAACCTATTTGTCCAGGTACAACACTAACTGACCCAAATGTGCTGCAGATCAGTTAATTATGTTAATCACATTAATCATGATGATGGATTAATCCGTGTTAATGTTTTTAGCTAATATAATATATAATTATTTGTAGTTTTTGCAAGAGTAGGCTGAAATGTAATAAGGTATTTACACTTTTGTCAGTCGACATGTCTTTTACTGTGCAGACATGATTTTTTTCAAGTCATTTACTCGTGTTTTACACTGTTTTATTCAACACATGTCCAATGTTTCTTGTTTTCCCCCCTATTTTAATGCTAGTGTACGATATTTACCTCCAATTTTGTTTGTTGTTGTTTATATAGCACTTTTCATGGCACTCAAAGACACTTTACATGAAGTGAAAATAGTACAATAAGAGCCCAAGTACACAATAAAAAAAAATTCTTGAGTGTTTATGGTCAAATTAACTCATTCACTGCCAGGTGAATGAGAAGAGAATATTGACTCAGAATATCATCAATATTATATCATATTATATGTATTATACTATATTATTATTGTATAATATTATATAATATTCTACTATAATAAAAGACTAAGACTACATAAGTATGGCATCCATGAAAATAAAGTGTTCATTTGGATTTGAATTGACGCAAAACACGTCAATGGCAGTGAATGAGTTGGGGGGCAGAGGCAGTTGTTTTTGTTTTTCAGATGGTCAGACAGGAATACTTCAATGCCAAAACTGGATGACGAACTTAAATTTTATCTACAGCTTAGAGATGAGAAAGAGAAAAAAAATTGATGCACCCAGTAATATCTCAGACCCCCCCCACACACACACAAAAAAAAAGAGAATACAGAAAGAGAAAGCTCCTCTTGATGGATGTGTGGGCGGATGGTAAAAGAGAGATGGAGAGAGGATATAGGGAAAGGAGGTGTGGTGGTGGTGGTGGTGGTGGTTGTGGGGGGGGGTTGAGATGAATGAGGGACATGGGCCCAGATGCTCAGATAAATTATTCACTTGGTTCTTCAATACTGTCCTGCCAGCTGCCTTTCATTGAGCCTGTCAGGTGCCCACTAAGGATGGCATGGGAGGAGAAGTGTCACTCACCATGTGAGGGGAGAAGAAAAGAGAGCTGGAGAGGCACAGAGACAAAGATGGGACTTTATTCAAGCATTGGACGGAAAAAAAAAAAAAAATCAGCATTAGTCTATCACTAACGATAACCAGGCTCTGGTATTTGAAAACCATGACGTCGTTAGTCTGCTTAATGATCTGATTAATGTCATCACCTTAAATATGTCATTGTGTCATTCCCATATTTTGGTTTAGGACGTGTCCAATATGGCATCAAGACACATGCTCCAAATAAGTGGTTCACAACTAGGGTGACACCTGCTGATGAGTATACGGTGCGGGGGTTATTGAGGGAGAATGTGGAAGCTGCCCCCACTGCTAGCATACTCAGATAGTGGATAACATTATGTACATACATTGTATATCAATAATATCTTATACCGCTTTTATTGGTGATGATTTTTTTACTTTTGTAAAAAAACATTTGTAATTTTGACCATTAAAGGACATTAAATGACCTGACAGATGCACTTCTACTTAGGATGTACTTAAGCTACTCAATTTGATTTATTAATAATTTGAATACCTTTTTTTTTATTTTTCCATTACAATTGATTGAATTTAAATTAATTAGAAGTCTTTCTCTACTGTGTTGCACCTGTGTTCTTCACCATTGTGTGTGTGTGTGTGTGAGTGTGAGTGCGTTGTCATGGCAACAAAAAAAGTTTACAGTATGTACTGTCAAAGGAAAAACATATAGTTAAACTATTAATAAATTCTGTCTTGCAGAGGTGGGTAATTCCAGGTCCATCAAGTCAAAGTCCTACCATGTATTACTTCAAACCTGTTCACTGAACACAGGTGATTCCACTAATTATCCCATTTACCTGGATGAGGCATTGTGCTCATCAAAATGGGCTGGTTCAATGAACAGGTTTGAACCAATACATGGCAGGACTTTGACTTGATGGACCTGGAAATACCCACCTCTGCTGTCTTGTATTGCTAATGTTCAAATTCATAAAGATACACTAGGGAGAGATCACAAAGCTTCCTTTTTATAGTCTACACTACAATGCAAAAGAGTTTGTGCAGTGGAATGACTGATGCAGGCTGTTGTTTTGTTTGTTTTTTGGTTTGGTTTGTTTTTTTAACCGGCAACAGGAAATACTGGACAACATCATCGGTTAGTGCCTTAAAAAAAATAAACACTTTTTTATCCCAACATCGGAAAATTGTACAATTAACAAAGGAAAGAAAAACAGGTAGGAAAAAAAAACGAATGGAAAATCAAGTATAAGGAGGAAAATAAGAAATGTAGCATTTATACAAATTATATTAATAAGCCAACTGGGTTTGTGAAATTCTTACCAGTTCACTTCTTTCCTAGTGATGGTATTTGAGGCCAAACTGAATGTATTTACTGAACTGACCTTTTTGCTGTCGTTTGTTCCTGTTGAGTTTCTTAATGATGCTTTACAAGATGGAAACTGTTGCTGAAAAATTTTCTGAAAACCACTCACATTTAGTCTGAACAAGCCCCGCTCTCCTTCTAAATGCATTTGCTGTGATTCTGTATTCATGAGTCAATCCAGTTTGAGGAGGCTGCAGCATGTTTATCATGAGAGGCCAAAAATACCCATTGTCCCCTTGTTGTTGTGGAGATGCACAGGAATTACATCCAGACAGTGGAATCATAATAACTAGTCCATTATTCATGTCATGCCCTGCGCTTAACTGAATAATGACACTCACATTACACTAATAGTAGGCAAATAATAGCATGGAATTCAATTATAAAAGACATTTTACAGGGAAAAGTTGCAATGGGTTAACTTAAATTGTTCTTTTTAGTGCGGAAAATAAATAAAGGCCTAAAAGCAAATCATTTATGTTGTTTGTTACTTACATACTATAGTTTATGTAAAGGCGTTGGTGACTTTTCCTCTTACTGTTAATATTTACATGGCCTTAGTTGACCAAACTAATAACCAGGTAATACTATAATGTTATGAAACAGGTTAAGGAGGGGACAAATCCAATCATGGAAAAACACATGTAAAGGAATTAACAAAGTACAACCATTTAGTAAAGCTGTGATCTTTGATAGTTTAGTATCAGACAGTAGTTTTTGATTTTCAGTTCTGGTATTTGGGAACAAAAACTGAATATTTGGACAAAAGGAGCAAAACTTTATCCAGCACTGTGTAAAATAAATAAATAAATAAATAAATAACAGTCTTGTTTGTGGAATGTGCATATACCATAAATACTTACTGAAAACATTTAAACTCCAACATTTTCACATCAGATATTCTATTTAACCTGGGATCTGACTAACAGAGGAGACACTTAAAGAAGGACCATTAGATAAATGGAAAATAAAACAATGATTGTTTTATGTAAGACTATGGGAAATGGTGCTTTTGGAGGTGCCCCCAGTGGACATCAACAGTACTGCAACTTTAAGGTGTAAGATAACATACACTTTATTGATCCCACAACGGGGAAAATGATATGTTACAGTAGAGGGACAGCAAAGAGAAGAAATATTAAGATAAATAAATAATATATGTACACAAACACAGATATTGAGAAAAAAAGACTATATGCTATGTACACTATACAAAATATACGGGATTGAAAAAAATATTTACAGAAGGAATAAAACTATGTGGAGATGATAAATAAGAATAACAGTATATATATATATATATATATATATATATATATATATATATATATATATATATATATATATATATATATATAAATTGCACATAATATAATATCAGAGGAATTAATGTTAAGTGGTGTCAATAGTATTGTTATTGTACTACTTTGGAGTGGTGAATGTTGTACAGTCTGACAACAGACGGTAGGAATGACCTGTGGTAACGTTCCTTTTTACACCATGGGTGTAACAGTCTGCTGCTGAAGGAGCTGCTTAGGCCCACCACAGTCTGGTGTAGGGGGTGGGGGGTGGGGGGTGGGGGGGTGTCCCTGGTTGATGTCAGCTTGGTTAACATCCTCCTCTCACCCACCACCTCAATCGAATCCAGAGAGCATATTAGAATAATTTTGTAATCATACAGTATTTAACCCTTGTGCGGTCCTTCGGGTCAAAGAGACCCGGTGGCTCACAAATGTACCTTTTTATACGTACTGTAGGATGCCATTGCTTACTACTGAAAACAGTAATATATCCTTGGGGGGTGGGGTGATGAGTCTATGGAACTGAACTTTGGAATCCGGGTTTTTAAGACCCGATTGTAGGACACAGCCAGTGTGCCTTTTACGAAGGACCGCACAAGGGTTAAGTATTTCAGAACATGTACTACCAGGAATAAATGATGAAATATATGTCAATGTAAAAACAAAAACATGAAATAAAATCATGACATCTGGATAAAAGATGTAATAATAGAAATATGGATTTTTTTTTTCTGTTATTACCACAATAGACCATTTTTTCCTAGGAAAAAGTAATATTGTCGCTATGAATTCAAAATGTAAGCTCAAAATAGTATTATCAAACACTTAGACCAGCCCAGTCAATGCCAATGTGACATATCATGGCGTGACAAACTTGTCGTGGAAAGTCAATTAATTGTCAAGAAATTAAACCGCTTCATAATCAGCCTTTTGTTTTTCATCAAGTGCCAGAAAAAAAACAACTTTTTTTTTTGTCTAACACGTTGCAGATAATCACAGAGATAGTGTGGAAATACCTTTACTCATACAGATTAGTGTTAGCTTTTGATAAATAATAAATAAGCAGAGATTTGAACAAATAATCCGGGATTTCCTTCAAACACCCTCATTGAAATCTCTGACAGAAATGACATGGGGGCAAACAAACAACCTGGGATTCAGATAAAACCACCTACGATTCACTGTTAAGCCTTTTAAATCTGGCAAAGGCGCTAAGCCGTGAACAGGGACTCCCCACCATGGTACACAAATAACAACCTCGACTGAATCTTAGCTGATTGTTGAGTTTTTCATCATACACTGAACATTCTAAAACGTAGCCATTCAATTATATGACACAAACACACACAGTCATGTGGATATCTATTTAATGCTGTCTTATTTAATCTTATTTAATTTGTAATGACTCTGTGTGGCCTGTTTTGCTCACATTTGTTGCTAATAGATCACTATTAGAGTTTGCAAAAGTGAGAAGAAACCAAAAAAAAAAAATCACATGAATACATACTGGATTTCCTTTCAGAATCCTCAACACGCTTGGTCTGTTGTGGCAGTGTGTTTACATATTGATGGATGCTAATTGCTTCAGAGTCACAGGTCTGGTTTTCGATGGCATCGCTGGTGGTTTTGGATGGAAGCAGCTGAAAGATGCTCAGGGGCTGCCATAACACCCAGAGGGGCTGGAACAGAAACCTTAATGAGCCAGCTCAGCCAATTACACAGCAGCTCTGCCTATCTGACACACCATCAGTATCAACACACACACACTCAAAACCTAAGTGTGTGTGTGTGTGTGTGTGTGTGTGTGTGTGCTCGGGTTTGTTTTGTACCACTCATATACGCACCGCTGCTTGGCGTCAGTGCTTTAATGTAGCAACATTAAGCCAACGTCACAAACTATGGAGCAGAAATGAATGGAGTAGAACTGAAGACTGTTTGAGCTTCATTAAAACATAAAGTGATGCTGCGCAGATACTGGGGTCACACTGAGGTTTAAACCAAAAGAAGATGAGAGGAGGAAGAACCTGTTCCTTTCAATGTTCTGGTGTTTTTTTATATTTAGTGTGAGGGTTAGAGGCTTTAGTAGAATTTCCAGGTTCATGTCTTTGGCAAAAGCAATGCTTAGTAAAATGAAAATTATAATTATTTGTTGTATGTTATAATGATTAAACCATTCTCAACCATTCCCTTCTGTCATGATCCCTTACTTTACATTTTCCAGAAGCACCAGGTTCCACAGGTGTGTTTAACCCTTTGGTGCATGAATTATGAGAACCTTACTGAAGACTTCTTTCCTGAGATTTTATTTTTATATTGACATTTTATATTGACATGAAAATTTGAATTGATACACACACACACATACATATATATATGTGTGTGTGTGTGTGTGTGTGTGTGTGTATTAACCTATTTTCTTTCAGATGAAAAATGTCCTTAATTTTTGAAGCACAGAAACATGTATGTAACTACCTCTTCCCAACGCAAAAACTCAACTGAAAATCAAAGGTTTTGTTTAAATAGTTTTTTTTCTACAAGATACATTTTTATTCATACATATTTCATATATATTTATTCAGAAAATAAAAATAGCAAGAATAAAAGTGAGAAAATAAATAACTACAAAAGTGCAGACCTCCACCAAGGTGGACAAATCCCCCCCCACCCCACACACACACACCCCCCACCCCGATCACCCCCAAAATTAAATCAGTTCTTCCTGTTCACATTTCCAACATATCTTGAAAATGTCATCAAATTAGTCCATAAGTTTTCGTGTTATCTTGAACACAGACAAACAAACAGATAAACACCAGGAAAAACATAACCTCCTTGGTGGAGGTAATAATAATGATTAAAAAAGTGACTATTACTAGTGACAACACAACATATAGTAACCTGAAGTTGGTACATTTTGCATAATTATTTCACATTTCAAATATATGAATTTGTATTTCACAATTAAAAATTAAACATAATGACATTTTGGAAGAAAAGTAAAATGATAAGTTTTCATTGGCAAAACACAGGGGATCAGTGATTGACTGTTAAATACATGGCCAGGCTGCGAATGGATGCATCTGACTGCTAATTGGTCAACTAAATGAGATGCTGAAAGAGTCTGAAGGGAATTGAAGGCACTTTCTTGCATAAAAAGTCAGTCACCATAATAGGAAAATCGTTACGCTGGTCATTAGTTGTTAGCATTTGTCCTCTCAAGGTCAGTTTGCTGTGAAACTATAAAACTATCAGTGACATTGTACTGTTGGATGATAAGCTTTTGATACATCTGAACCGGTCCAGAACAAACACCTTGAGTTGAGCTTCAAACTTCCTTTTCCTCACTGACAGCTTTGATCAGCAGTTTTAACTGTCGTTTCACTTCTGTTTCCATCACTTTGACAGGGTGATGAAGTCGACTATTTCTGGATGGAAACGCAGGCAGGTGTAGGACATGTAAAAGGAGATCATATACAGGACCAATGAGGTTCCAGCTGCATTCTTGCACCTTCTGTGTTTTTTTTTTTTTTTTTAAGTTAAGCAGATTCTCAGTTCTTGACATCTTATTAATCTTTACTCAACTAAATCAGTAGTTTTTTTTTTTTTTTGTTGGCCTGTGAACTCATTTTAACATCACACATTTCTAGTGACCTCAGACATCCAGAACTACATGATATTGTGGACCTTAATACTCTTCTTATAATCTATAAAAGCTCATGAACACCAGCTCCCCTACAGATTACAGCTGAGGAAAAGTAACTATAACTTAAGGGGAACTGCAATTTTTCAGAAAATGAAGTGTAGAACAAATTCAAAAAGCAGGGCACATCTGTGGAATAATCTGGATCCAAATTTAAAAACATTTCGTACATTTAAAAGGATGTATAAAACTAGTATAATAAAATTCTGAACATTATTTGAATAAATGAATGAATGAGTGAATGAATGAATACAATATTATTGCAATAAATCAATACAAAATATCCTGATTAGGAGATATTATCATAATTATTAAATACTAGTGAATATATATATATATATATATATATATATATATATATATATATATATATATATAGTTGATTTGGATTGTGTGACTTACAAGAAAATGTGTATATAAGTGGTTTGTATAAATGCTTTAATGCTTTGTGTTGATGGACAGAATAGACAGAAAAAAATTAAATGACATGTCCACTGGGGACGTAAAATTGTCCTCAGTAGACATGTATGTCATTTGCCTTGATGAAGATTTTTTTTCTCTCTTTTTTTTTTTTTTACAACTAAGTGAACAATTATTGCCATCAAAACCAGACACATGTAGATATAATTTCCCTCAGGAGATGACAGAGCTAGCCTTTACAAATGTCTAATATCCAATCCTCTACTTGAATTGACCATTATTTACAAAAGTGAGAAAATTCCAAAATATTCTTCCTCCATTAAGTTGCTTTTCCTTCACTTTTTTTGTTTGATGAATGTGTTCATCATAACTAAGGCTAATTGGAGGATGTGAAAATAATTCATTTAACCTGTGTAGAGTTTCATGTACTGTAAATTCCTGCGACCTGGCAATCCAAAAAAACAAAAAAATCTAAATAAAACACTCACCTCAGGACTTTATCATGCAAAATATGGACATGCACCGACTGTTCAGGCAGCGGATTACAGGATTTAATGTTGCTATTTATTTTTACCTCAGCATTCATTAAAATGGTGGATAGGTTCCCCTGGAGATCAGGAGGCACAGGGACGAGGAGGAGAGGAGGATGAGACCAATTTTCTTCCATTACCTGAGATTAGGATGCCTGGGATGGCTTACTCTGCTCTGTTTCAGGTCCAAGGACAGACAAAATACTGATGGGCCACCGAACAGATGGATTAAGCAGAAAATAGAGACAAACTGAGCGTCTGCAGACAGTAAACACACCACAATGACCACACTGTGGCTCCTGTTGAATCAAAGGGAAAAGGTAATAATCACAGATACTGAAACTATTTTGTCTTGTTGACAGTATGAGTATTTGTCCTCTTTATTTATTTCCTCTTTCGTTAACCTCAGTAATTAAAAATACTTAACTCAAAAAGGCTTTTTTTAAGACATAAAGAGGTGGCCGTGAGAAGTTCAAATGTCTTCACAACACACTAGACTATTTCAAATCTGAAAATTGGTGAGGCTGCAGTGAAAACATAAAGGTTGAGATTCTATGATATATTTTCAGTCATAAAAAGCCATAAAGTATAATAAAAATAGGGGAGAGCGGGGATAATTGGAACACTTTTTGTTTGAGCATGTGTAATTCAGTTGTTTGTGCTGAATATTTCAATTTTGTATTTTTCAAAAGAACATTTTATCTTTCAAAAGCCAATAACTGATTAAATAACAAGACAAAGACAATATAACATGAATAAAAAATAAGAAGGCAAGTAACATATTCGAAAGGGAGTGGGAATAAGTAAAAAAAAAACCTTATTATCTCCCACCCCTACTTTGACATATATTGTAGTACTTTTACTTTTACTTAAGTAAAGGAGTTGAATCAGTACTTCTACTTTTACCAAAGTATTGTTTCACACAAGCAGCTGTACTTCTACTTAAATACAGAATCTGAGTAGTTTGACCAGCTTTGGAAAACTGAAATAATTTATTTACTTTTTTCCTATGGACGAAATAATATTTAACCAGAAAAATGAGAAACATTTAAATAAAATAATAATAATAACAATAAAGCCTTTAAAAGTGAGTTACTGTGTAGAAAATGTGTTTTATTGGATCATGGTACTCAGTTTTGTGGGTATGTACAGGAAATTATGAGATAAAAAAATGAATAAATCCTGAGATAAAAAGTCACAATAATAAGATTAAAGTCAAAATTATGAGGAAAAAAGTCATAATTATGAGCTAAGAAATGGATAATTATGAGATAAAAAGTCTAAATTATTATTATTATGATGATATAGTAAGTCACAATTTCTGATTGAATGATTTACAACTTATTTTTCATACGTTCGTATTTGTCTAGTTTGAAAAAGTAACGAGTGTATTCTTAGAATGTAAAGAGTATAAAAGTACAAAAATGTAGGGAGTAAAAGTAAAAAGTTGTCAGAAAAAGACTCAAATAAAGTTCAGATACCTAAAAAATCTACTTAAGGACAGTAAATAAAGTACTTCTACTTCGTTACTTCCACCACTGGTTACAACTGTCCCCAGTCTCCCCTACTGTCAGTTCAATTAACACCAGCAATACACAGTGATCAGTAAAGTAAGTCCATCTGCTTTTGTGTGGAGTGGCTTCAGTCATAGAGGGTTGAAACCAGGCTACAACAAAGTTTAAGGACATCGAAATTCTCAGATGGAGGGGAATTGTTTTTGTTCCAGCTCATTGATCGTGGCTTTGTGATCGCAGCTAAACTCCAAACAGTTTCTGTAGAGTCTTTGTGTTCTGCTGTCTGTCTAAGCTCCTTTACAGTAGGTGGAAAAATTTGTTTTTCTTCCATGACGGATTTCCTTGTGTGAGCGTCGGTGCAAAAAGTCAAGAACAAACACTCACCAAAATGTGACCCTGTTTAACCAAACTATTGGAAATAATATTTGTTCGTTCATATTTAACCCATAAACACACATACACATACACTACAACTATTTTTGTGGCAACTTCAAGTGAAATTTTCACTATATCTAACCTTACACAAATGATTTATCAACATTTATTATCATATCTTTTTGGATTTTTCAGTGTTAAGCTGGAATTTCCCTACATTTGATTCACTGATCGTGTAGATGTTCATTAAAGCTCGAAGTAAATTCAAAGTTTAAACTAATCAGATCGGAGAAAGCTGAAAAAGAAATGACATTTACAATCAAATATATCATTAATTTAACATTAAAAACCTCCATCCACTATCATTTATCAAACTACATAGGTGGTATTGGTACAAAAGTCTCTTATATGTAAGAGAACATTTGCATGTAGATGACCTGAAGACTTAAACAGAATTAATTAAACCAGAATTAAATGGGTTTTGTGGAAATTAAAACCCTTCAGTGGTATTAAATTCAATGTCCAGAGGCCTCAAAAAATTAAATGCACTTGATAGAAAAGAGCCATTATTCACGACTCATCTTGAGTGTCATTTAATCTCTATAGTGTGATCATTGACAGGTGGAACCCCCTCTGCTGTGAGCGAAAGAGTAGAGGGATTTTATTAGCAAATGCAAGTTTCAGCAGAAGTGATAAAACTATAAATAGAACTGTATCTGCACTTCGAAAACTTCTAAACTCCTTAGGGAACTGTGCAGTAATTTAAGCAGTTCACAACTGATTACTGACCTACCAAGCATAATGCAAACAGTCAGAACAGATCAATATTAATGTGATCTTATTCAACAGAAATAATGAAAATTGCCACCGGTGTTTCCGATCTCTGAGTAAGTCATCAGTGCAAAGCTGATTATATTAGTGATACTGTACATACTCGACATGAACACAAGCTACAAACTGATCTGATGTCACTGGTGTTGAAGTTACTTTTTATTCATAAAACAACTTTCATGCTTTTGTTGAATCACAAGCGATGCTACTCATCACTGGAAAGGATAGGAAAGGAGCAAAAAAGGAGCTGAAATGGGACCAAAAAGGACCAAAAAAGACCAAAAAGGACCAGAAAGGCCCAAAAAGGACCAAAAAGGACCAGAAAGGACTGAAAAGGACGGAAAAGGACCAGAAAGGCCCAAAAAGGCCCAAAAAGGACCAGCAAGGACCGAAAAGGACCAAAAAGGACCAAAAAGGACCAAAAAGGACCAGAAAGGACCAAAAAAGGACCAAAAAGGAACAGAAAGGACCGAAAAGGACCAGAAAGGACCGAAAAGGACCAAAAAGGACCAGAACCAATCACCGGCAAGGAGCTGAAATCATTTCCTGTGTTCTTACATTTTAATAATCATAATCTCCTTTTTGGTTCCATTTCAGCTCCTTTCTGTTTGTTTTCTGTTTTTTTTTTTTTTTTTTTTTTTTTTGCTCCTTTCCTGTCCTTTTTAGTCCTTTTTGGTCCTTTCTTTCCTTTACATTTTTAGTATTTTAATTGTGTTTTATCCTTATTCTACTGTTATTTATTTATTCTTCCTGAATTCATTTTATTGACTCCTATGTGGTGCAGAGTTGCCCCATTACATTATAATTTCATTGTTACTATACTGTGCAATGACAAAGGCAATTCTAATTGTAATTCTAATTCTTTCCAGTGAACAGTGGTTCTCAAATCCGGTCCTCGGGTCACACTGTCCTCCATGTTTTAGATATGACCCTGCTCCATCACACCTGATTCAAATGATGATCTGGTCTTCAAGCTCTGCTGAACACCAGTAATGACCCATGTCTTTCAATTGTGTGTTGAAGCAGGGTAACATCTAAAACATGCCGGACAGTGGAGCCCCAGGACCGGATTTGAGAACCACTGGATTAGTAGCACTAGGGACGGGACACGATTTTTGAATATTTGACTATTCTTGACATGCTCAAATATATAATACTAATTTCAAATGCTGCATTTCTTGTATTGCGTTTCACTTGGACAGAATGTCGTATTGACTGTCATTGTACGGTCGCCAACAGGGGCAAACGCAGCGCATCGATAACACGCTGCAAACAGAAGAAACATGAACAACCAAAATCGCAAATGTTGCAATAACAGAAACAAAGAAGAGTGCATGTTTTCTGAAGACAGAATAATTGTGAATACACACATATACCTCAACCCGACCATATGGACATATTATTTAAAAAAAAAAAACAAAACACCTGGCGTATATTCATGTGACTATTGTTGTTAAATCCGTTCGACATTGTAGCGAAATCAGCTGTTTCATCTGGTTCTGCCAACAGTTAAATGAAATATAACGTTGGCTGTGGTTATTATGATTTCAAATTTAAAACCATTAATTGTTTCATGCAGAAGATCAGATGACTCACTTTAAAATGTGGGGGTGTTCTAGGTTGTGACACATGAGCATAATTGTCTGAATCTATCATCGGAAAAATTAACCAACAATTATCCATTAATAGTAAAACATTTTTATATAAAAAAAGTAGTATATTGATGAAAAAAATAACAACAATGTTTTTCCTCAATTAAACATTTATTTCAAGAAGAACAAAACCTTTGACAGAAATACAATAACAATGAAAACCTGCCCCTTCCGCAAAGAATAGCTGTTTACATTTAACCTGGGAAAGTAGGTGTGCTTCATTTGCTTAAACTGGTGTACCATGCGGGTGGGTAATCAGTTTAAACCATAGATATTGCTGTTCAGTGTTCCAGTTTCCTACCGTCAGTGAACGCTTATTGATAGTGACACAGTAACCGTTTTTCCTGCAATAAAAAGTAGGTGAGACCAACTCTACGTCCATGTCCTGCATCCAGTGAAACGATACAATATATAACCTCAGGAAAAAGTGGGGGGTATGAAATCATCTGGTTGTAGAAGTGGGGGTGTCGCAACACCCCCATCCCCCACAGGGGTGACGCCCGTGCACTTAGGATGTGATTATTTAGTTTGAGTCAGTACGTTTGGTTTCCTATTTTAGCCGTTCGGTCACCGCGTGTGTGTTTGGGGATGAAGGCGCACATCAGCGCGGGTGGGGATGTCGATTTTTGAATAATATTCAAACATTTTCCAGAGAATTTCAAATAGTGTTTTGGACCAAAAGTCACACTCAATCAAAAGTTACTTTAGAAACAATCTGCATAAGAAACAGGTCAAATCGTTGGTTTACCCTTCAACGTTCCATTGTTTAGCTGTTAATAAAAAAATAAAAAAATAAATAACAAGAAGCAAAGCATGGAATGAAGTGAGACACCCAGGGGACCCACCCCCTTGACTTGCCTTGAGGCAACTGTGGAGTCTATACTCAACTTCTGTACGGAAAGCCAAATCAAATTCTTATTTAACCAATGACTCACGACAGGTTGTGTATAGTGTGATTGTATCAGGTTTATGGGGCGTAGTTAGAGCAGACGGAGGGTCATTGTGATTCTTTATGTGTTTGTTGAAGGCCAGGACTGTGAACTTCACCTTCTTTTGTCTCTTTTGATGGTGAACATCAAACCGTACTTTGTTTACATGTCTGCAGTGTTTGGGTCAGTGCTGTCTTTATCACTTTGAAGTCACTTTCTGATGCTAACATGTGATGACCTGCGTCTTGTGAACTCAGTCGTTTAATTTTAAGGGTTTTTGCAAAGCTGTCAAATGCAATGAAGGTATTACCCCGCTTTGTTTGTTGGTTAACATTTTCATTGTAAAACTATTTGTTGAATTCATACCAAATTGGGTTTATAGATTACCAGTGAACCTAGAATAGATCTGAATACATTTTAGGAAAAGTAAGTGTGATTTTAATTCCTTTTTTTTAATTAGTTTTCTCTGATGTGGATGTGTTTGTGGGTTTGTTAGTGCGTTTGTTAGCAAGATAACTCAAAAGGTTATGGATGGATTAGGTTGAAACTTTCAGAAAATGTTGATACTGGCACAAGGAACAAGTGATAAAAGTGTGGTGGGGATCAGTGGAGGGGGGGGCACACAAATCTGCCTTGCTGGAAACTACTCTCGTCGAGTGCTTTTTTATTATCATTATTATTGTGACACTAAACTCTTAAATTGTATTTATTTTTACTCCTGACTTTCATCTTTTCTGGGATTGTGTTGTTTTGTTTTTTTTTTATTCTATTTGTCTTTTATTAGTTTGGTCTTAATTATTTTCTTCTTTTATCAAACCATGCTGCTATATTGATGAGTGGTAGAAGACTGAGCACTTTGTTCTGTTTTTGTACTTTTCATATACTCGACCAATGTACCTTAATTATATGTCTTGTGTGTTGTATGCTAGAATCAAATCTACCCATGTGTACTAATAAAGTAACCTTGAACCTAGTATTTCTAGTTTTATTATGAATTCGTCAGACCTTTTTTCCTCCTATTTGCTAATTATGGGTAAAATTTAAAACATCTATGAAACCATCAATTTATTTTCAATTTCTACCAAACTTAGCACACATATAGAGTCCATTGATATAGTGACATCAGCACACACACCTAAACAGTAATTTCTAAGTGAGATATAAAAGCTCAATTTTAAACAATAAATCTTACCCAGATAATTTTCACTTGTTCCATTGCTAGCTTTTTTTTCTTTTAATTCAAGGTTTTTATGTATATGTGCTTAATTCAAGCCAAAAAAAAAAAAAAAAACATGGACAAGTGCAAATTACCTTGGGAAGATTAATTGAAATATGATTTTCAAGATGTATTGCCTAAAAATAAGTGCTTTTATCTCACTGAAAAGTTACTGTTTAGGTGATTGTATCGTATTTTAAGTGTGATGAGATATTTTGGCTAGAAATGAGAAAAACACACTTGGTAAGATTTAGATTTTTGCAGTGTTGGTGATGGTCTGTGATTCAGATGTTTTATAGGGTGGAGAGTGTCCAATATGAGATGAACAGATTTATCACACCTCTGCACTAGAGAGGGCAAACCTAGTCTGATATATAGAATTCAATAGTGGGTATCATAGGGATGAATCAGAGGTAGAATGATGAGAGAGGTCAGGAAGTTTCAAAGTGAAAGTCAAAAGAGAGAACTTGTAATTTGGTTCCAATAGTCTTAGTTTAGGATCAGTTGCTTTTTGACATCTGTTTATTTCCATAGATTAGTTCCATGAACAAAAATCAGTAAAAACACAGGTTTAAAGAAAAAACTTACATTTTTCTTAATATTTAAACTAAATTATCAATTCCAAATGTGTCCGCCCTGACGCACCAGGGGTTAAAGGGTTAAATAACCAAACTATGGAACAGTTGACCTGAGGATCTGAGGTCCGCTGCGAGTGTTCATATTGAGTTGAGTTTGAGTTTATTTGAGCAGTTTACATATCTTGTAACAGTACAAGTTATAGTGTTTATATAATGATAGCTCAAAAGGAGTAGGCTGAAGCAGAGTTGCTTATTTTTGCTTACCCCCCCATTCCATAGTCACAACCCATACATTCATACCTAAACAAAAAA
This sequence comes from Siphamia tubifer, assembly GCA_020466265.1. Taxonomy (NCBI): domain Eukaryota; kingdom Metazoa; phylum Chordata; class Actinopteri; order Kurtiformes; family Apogonidae; genus Siphamia; species Siphamia tubifer. Next base: position 34,013,564 of record CM035801.1, on the reverse strand, counting down.
TATATACACGGAAAAATAAATAACTTGTTTGAAATTCATCTTTAAAGGTAAACTGAAAACCTCAGTTTTTAACTTAAATTTTACTCTTATTATTTTACTCTGCTATTTTATGTATTTACATTTTATTTTATTACAATTATTTATTCATTTATTCTATTGTGTTTAATTTGGTAAATCTTTTAACTTGTTCCTACAATTGCAGGATAATGGGGGGGGGGGTCTGATGTAAAGCACTTTGTGCTACTGTTACAGAATTATTTCAGTTTAATTAAGAACGAAGTTGGAATCAGAATGATCTTTTGAATAATCATTATAATAAGTCAAGACAGAGCACACACATACATGAGCATGTATGTGGAGGGATCTCTGCCAAACTAATGACAGACACTGGTACTTATACAGATACAACTGGCCAATCAAAGGGGGCAAGAATGTGGGTAGGTGTGCTAACCAGACCCCCTTTTACTGTTACTGACTGGTTTAAACACGTCCTGGGTTAAAGAACAATCAACACTTAACACTCTCACATGTGATTTACAAAGACAAAGTAATAATACAAAGAATAATACAATGTTAAGGCACAATATAATTCCATTACACAACATGCACCATGTATAAAAAGTGCCATATCATCTTGTTTTGATTACTGCAATGCTCTTCTGTCAGGACTACAAAAATAAGTTTTAGAGTTTTACAGATGGTGCAAAATGCTGGAACTGGGAAGTATGATCACATGACCCCAAGTACTGGTGGATCTTCATTGGCTTCCATGTCATGTCCGTACTGATTTTAAAAGTGCTTTTATTGACTTACAACATTTTAAATGGAGCAGCACCTTTTTATTTAAATGATTTGGTTTCATTAAGGGAACTGTCCTGATGACTGTGCCTAAAGTTAGAAAAAAGACAGTTGGTGAACGAGCTTTTTCTTTTCCTGCACCGTTGTCTTCCTCTGGATATAAGGCAGGCATGCTCGGTAAATATTTTATAAAGCAAAGCTGAAGACCCACTTGTTCACTTTGTGTTTTATGTCTTGATTTTTTTTATTGTGTTAATGTTTTATGTTTTTATGTTTCATTTTTTGTAATTGATTTTATTTTTTGGCTGTACAGCAGTTTGTTTGAAAGCGCTTTATAAATAAAATTATTATTATTATTATTATTATATAAATAAAGTCTGATTGATTGATTGACATATAGGAAAATATTGGATTTCCAGTGAAAACTACAGCACCCTGCTTGTTATTTTTTTTTGGGTTTCTCATTAAACTTGTCTTTTGTGTTGGCTCACTGTGATATTCTGTATTATCTCAGGCTCAAAACACCTTTTCACCTTTTTTATTAAATAGATTTGAGAAGTTTATCGGTTATCAATGTGGGTCACAGCTCATCTTTGAAGGGTGATAGTGGGTCCTGAAGTCAGACCAGCACAGAACCACTGGTCTAAGGCACTGAAAGAATAACATATAGATAAAAAAAAATGTCAAAGATTTGGTTGCGGTTATCTCAGACATCCAGGTAATTCCACAAAGGTTCCACGACTTGTCTCATATCTACGGGTACATTTCGCTGCCGTATTCACTCGGTAGTTTAAGTGACACAGTGTTTGATGTCCGCTGTGGCAGATGTAGAATGGTTCCCTGCAGAGCGTGCGGTCACTGCCACAGTAATGTCACCTGTCACAGCACAGACTAACTTTGTCTTCAGTGGCTCTGGAAAGTTTTCAGGTTATTTCCCTACTGACTGAGACACCTCTGCTGCTTTGACTCACTTTTTGTAAAAAGCAGCTCTATCTGCTGTGCTTTGATATGACGTCAAATGGAAAAAGGTTCTATTATTTCATCCGTGACATGCAAAATAAGACATTTGTACTGTCCAACACGTCAGATCATCATACTTTTAAAGGTACGAGCCTTTGCGCTAGTGCATGCATTAGCATACTGGCGCGTGACCTTCGACCCTGTGACCATGCGGAGCGCTAGCACAGACTAGCTGCAGTGGGAATCGCCGGGTGTCAAGGAGACAGAGGTTCAGCAACAATTGAAGATGACAGCTCATTCATCATGGCCGAGGTATCCGTTCCACTGAATAGAGCGCATTCTCCACCCTAGACTGCGCCTGGCTCGCTTAATTAAAAAAAGGAGAACACAGTAAACAACTTCAATGATTTGTGCTCTTCGCGGTGCTACCTCATTAAAAAACATACTTTTGATGTTTGGGCAGATTCTTTTTGTGAATGAAGAATGGAATTGAGCTGTTAATTGTGACGACATGCTTTGATTATTCCTATTGTTTGTGTGTTTCATTTCCAGTGCGTGATGACATGCGACTGTGACTGTGTGTGAATGAGATAACACCATATTGTCCACAAGAGGCAGAAGACAGATAGATATGTAGTCCACACACAAACAACACATGCCTCAGGCTTGTTGTTAGATCGCCAGCATAGCTTATATCTTTCCCATTTAGTGGATGCATGAAGCTGTTAAGTTCTCACATGTGTTCATGTTCTTGTATATTTATAACTCCTGCACACTCTCTCACTCACTATTAAAAGACCACGTTTACACCTGGACAGCATCATAACAGCTTATATAGTGGAACATAAAACAACAACAACAACATAAAAGTAGATATTAACAATTAAAAAAACATCACTATCACAAATATGGACAGAAATGTAAGCACACTCAGATTTCTCTGGATGATTTCCAAGTTTACAATGTAATATACAATGTAATATATATAACATTTCTGTTATATAATCACTCCCCAGTGTTTTCAGTATGTTCTACTTTCTGTAGTTTTGTGCTTTTCTCCTAAGTGGAGTATGTTTCAGAAAGTCGATACTGAAAACAAAACTTACAGTACAGGCCTTTAGCAGGTTTTGGGACACTGTTCTCATCAGTCTCCATTCAGGCCATTAAGTGTTTAGTAAAGCAGCTACACAGCAATGACACAGAGCTCTAGACCAGCAGGAAAGTAAATGTAGAATGCAGCAGAACTGAGTTTAAGAGTTATTGAGCAGCAGAATCTGTAATTTAGGACAGTCAGACTCATTTCATAACTGGCTGCAAGCATGAGCATGAAGACACAATAGTGGAAATAGTTTTCAACTATTATAATATGTGGCTTATAACCCAGTGTGGCTTGTATATTCTTTTTTTATATATTTTTTTTTTAAAATACAGGGGATGAGGCTTATATACACATGCAGCTTATAGTCCAGAAAATACTGTATGTTAATCCTTAACCTGATGTCATAGTAGTTACCAATCTACGCTCAGTCAATACTGTGAAACTGTTCCAAAGATAAGGATTACTTAATACAAAAACAAAATTACTGATTAGATTTTGGTGGTGGCGAGGTGGCTGAGCTGTTAGCGCTCTTGCCTCATAGCAGGAAGGTCTGGGTTTGATTCCCGGGGTATGCCTTTTTGTGTGGAGTTTGTATGTTTTTCTCCCAGTGTCTGGATGGGTTTCCCCCATCACCCAAAAATATATTTGTCAGGGCAAAAAAATTCTGATCATCAGCCTGACTCTACAGTTGATGATGGGTCCCCGGGTGCCACACATGGGTGCCCACTGCTCCTTACAGGTGCCCCAATGGCTTGAAGGATGGGTTACAATGTATAATGACAAATAAATTACTTCATATATATATATATGGGGGTGTCACAAGGAACAAATGATTCAATTTCTTTCACTTAGAAATTTTACATTGTGGTAAATGGAGAATACATTTCAAAATGATCTAGATCACCACCAAAATCTAATCATTTCCAGATCTCCCCTATCCTGTAAATTTTATCAATATCCGTCCATAACTTTTTGAGTTATCTTGCTAACTAACAGACAGACAAACAGACAGACAAACAAACTCTGGTAAAAACATAACCTCCTTGGCCGACCTCTCTTCATTTGAAGGGGGTAAGTCTGCCTTGGCAGAGGATTGCACTCTTTCCTAGTTATAGTCTTCCTCAGAATTATTTACACAAATGCATTCTGCAAGTATTAGGATAAGACCAGAACAGTGCAGACGAGCTAGTGCTTCAAGTTCTCCAGAGACACTGATTGAGCGTCATAAAGATTTTTAACATTTTCTGTAAAATCTTTCACTTGCTTTAAAGTGCTAAGACAGATAAAGAATACATTAAGAACATAAAAAGTTACTACTACAGTATATATATACTATATATATATATATATATATATATATATATATATATACAGTACACCTTTGAGCAGTGATGATGTCTTCCCAGATGTCCAGTTGGTTAGTTTAACAGGCACTCAACTAAGTGTTTTAAAATGCCTAATTCCATTTGAAAAAGCTAAATATGACTATTTGAATCCAGAACTACTCTCTTTCTCTCCTTTTACCTCAACATATGGGTACATTTTACTTTCTCAGTAGTTGAAATAACTGTTACAAATCATGTTCACTGGACTTTTCCTGCATTTTGTTATGAGTGGACCTTTTCTTCCTGGGTTACTGATATTGTTATTACCCAGGTACCTTTGTGGTGATACTGTTGCTTGTTATCAAACTTTTGCTTCCCTGTGACCTTACTTTGTTCACCTCAACTCTTCCTTATTTGTTGTTTTCATTATGGACTCCAAGCTCATGTGAGTGTAAGTCAAATGATGTCTGCCAATACCTGCTTGAGCTTTGACATCATTCTTGCAGTGATCTTAGCAGGAGCAACAGAGAAGCACCGCAGCCAGATTTCGATTCTCTGTTTCATTTATCTAGCCGACTGCTGTCTGATGGGGGTCTTACTCTTCATAAAAGCTCTCGTGGCCCAGTTAAGCCTTCGTTTTAAGACTCTTCTATCCTTTGAAAATTCCTCTTTCTTGTTTTGACAGGAGTCTGCCACGAAAACCCCCCCAAAAAACAACTTGTGATCAGACATGGAGTATTTTTTTAGGTTACGGTGCCATCTTTTTTCTTAAAGTAACAATTTTGTGAACCTGTATTTTCAACATGTAACCAGTTTTTGCAGTAGACAGTGTTAATTTATGTAGTACGTACAACTAGGAAAGGTTTTTGTGTTTCAGTTAGCAGGGTGAGACTGTGGAACAAATTCAACATAGAGTTAAAGCAATGTCCAAACATGAAGCAATTTAAAAGGACGTACAAAGACAAAGTTTTTCAGAGTTACAGGGATGAGGGAGGTGTTGGGGTATCACTGGGTGTTATAAGGATGGAAAAGTATAGGGTATGTGTTTGTATGTACAGTATAAGTACGTATAGGTGTGTGTAAGTATATCTGTGTGAGTTTGTAGTTTGTAGTAGTATATATATATATATATATATATATATGTGTGTGTGTGTGTGTGTATACATTTGTATGAATGTGTGTTTACATACGTATTTTTTTGTTTTGGCATTCATATTCAAAATAAATCCATTAAAAAAGAAAAAAAAAGATAAGGTCTGGTCTTCACTTTAGTTATGATCCTAAACATGCTATTGCAACAAATGTATAATTTAACATCATGTTTTGGCGTTTTACTGCCTTTGGATCAAAGTAGCTCATCATCACAAAGAAGAAAATACGTTTTCGCCTCAGATTTTTTAACATGTTATATATCTGTCCATAATATAAACTCAATATACTTTGGACTTCTGTTTTGTGGTGGGAGCTGCTAATTTGTTGACATTAGTGAATTAAATATATGCATTGTGTTGCACATTGCAGATGAGTAGAAGAAAAGCGTTGGAGAATGGAAGTGCAAGGGTAAAGTGTTTTGTTAGTCATCCGTTTGTAAGTCAGTGTACCAGCAGTCAATAAATGGCCAACTCCCAACAATGACACACTAACTATGTTATATTTTAAGTTTTTTTTAATGTCTCATCCTGACCTGAAAAGCTGCTGCCCGTACATTACCAATGATCTTATTTTTTCTTAAGAACAGTATGTGTTCAATGTTCTATTTTGAGTAAATATTGGTTTGAGAGGTTTAGAAATGATTCGTTTAATTTGATCTACATTTTATATTTTGTCACAGCTTTTTTTTTTAATTGAGGTTATTCACTCCACAAATAATTTAGAAAAATTCAATGCTTTTTTGCCACATATAGGTGTAAGTGCTGATAAGATAACTAATGGTTTGACAACAAATTATTGTGATGTATTGATTAATCATAAAAAAAAGAGAAACCCTCGAAAAGATTCACAATTGTTAGCTTCCATTTTCAAGCTACTAACAATATTCAAAACAGTTATTGTCATGTGCACAGTAAAGAAACAGGTTTCCCTTTACAGTCTAACTGCCATCCTCATTGAATGGCACAAGAATTTGAGATAAGTATAAGAATATATGCATAAAAAATTTAATAGAATGATTAAAAAGGAGTTATATGACTAAATACAGCTAAAGTAGGCGCTTCTACACTGATTAAAAAAAAGTTATTTATTGTCACCTTCACAGGTCTTTAATGTTCAGTAACAACACTGTTTATCACCAGCTACAATTTGCTGCACAGAATCTTCCACATGCTAACGCTAATGCTACTATGTGTGTATTAGCATGGGCAAAATGCAATGACTGCATTTCCCTGGAGTATAATAAATTGAGTTAACTTTCACCTTAAAACTATAGACATCAATGCAAATGTTATTGAAGGGTGCACCCTTGGAGTTTTCCCTATTGACATACAGGTCAGAAAATATAGGACTAATTTTTCCCAAAAGGTATACAGGCCCTGCTGATAAATGACTGACAGTACATAATAAATTCAGATGCTAAAAGCTAAAAAGCAGGTTCCAGTGTTTATCAATATGTACAGTGTAAAACATGTCAAAGCACAATACATGAACATGATGACCTTGGGTCATTAAAGTGACGGGGAGGATCTTCCATAGCAGCAATTACGCATTTTACGAGATTTTTATTTTTTAAATTGGAGACAGTACCACACAGAGCAGACGGTTTCAGCTTGATCTTCACTGACCTCAAAGCGAAGCCACATATTTATCAGCTCCCCCAAAATGAATTGTCCTCTGCCAAAAAGTACACGTCATTAAAATGTATCAGGATCAGCTTCAATTGTCGACTCGGGGCAGCTCGACTTCGAAGCTGGAGCTGTGCCAAACAACGGATAACAGAGGTACTGTCACTGAACCTGAAATTAACCTCCTTTAGCTCTGCCTTTGGCTAACTATGCACTTCTACAACGGGACAAGACAGAGGTGAAAAGCACTTGGGTTTTCCGCTCCGGGTGGGAAGGTTTTGTCTTTGCCATGACAATGCCTCCTTGTCGGTGCTGCCTCTTCATCTCAGTGAAGTGACAGTTTGGAAGCAGGCAGGTGGCAGATGCAGCTGGAAATGAGCCCTTATCCCGTGATTAGACTATATTTAACCACTATAATAATCAAACGGGATGTATAATGGATGTGCTACTGAGGGCAAAAGCAGTAGTTAGGTCATTAAACTGATTCTTTATGACTGTAATTTTACCATGTGTTGGAAGGAAGGTGAGAACAAATGGTCTTTATAACACAATGATATAAAGCAGTGGATGGAAAATGTACAGTGAAGATACACTAGTCATTAGAAGGTCATCCCAAGTGGCAGCAATCACTTCAATAATAACTAATGATGTTTATACTATAGCTAAGCATAGCCTAATGCATTGTAACTCAAACAAAATTGCCTGTCTCTAATCCACAGATGTCCCAGAGGATGGTGTTAAAAGCAAACTAGCCAGTACTTATCACCTAATGATTCCAGAGCATGTGCATCCACAGCCCTGGTTTTCCTCCAAACTGTTAATAATTCATCGCACGAATGCCCAGAGAAACAGTCTTCAATAGAATGTCTGATTTTTCGCCCTCCAAGCCTTATTTTCACAAGTCTCGCGGGAAATAAATGTTTGTCCATCAATATTAAGCACATGGTTCAAAACATGTAGAGGGTTAATCTGGAGCTTCATGTTGCCGATGGGAAAAATGTGCTGACTGGACACTGACACCATTTGGATGATTACATCATAGAGACGTCTGCTGGTGGATGATGGCAGGAAAGGACAGGATGTAATGTGGGTCAGTCAAGGTATATCGACATGTCTCAGTTATCGTTGAGGAAATAATCCTACCCATCGAACAAAATAAACTTGAAGAACAGATGACACTATATAGGATAAATATTACCCACAAAGGCGAATGAAAAGCTTTAAATATTAAGTATCTACTGCATACACAAGTACTTTGAATTCTCTAGGAGATCATGTCATTGCTTTGTCAGATGTTTTGCTTTATATGTAGAATTTGATGAATCAGCTACAAATTGAACCACCCCATGCGAACATAGAACGAATGCAAACACGATATTATGGTGCAAGTTATGTACCAAACACATGCAAAAAATGTGGAATTTAAAGAAAACTACTGTATAGTTTATGACGATTTATATCCATGTTGTAATTCAGAGAATCTTCAAAATGTGGAGACAAAAGAGCAAAAAACTTAAAGGGGACACATCATGGAAAATGCCCTATTTAATGTCTTTGTCACAAATATGTGTTGTTTGTGTGTGACTAGACCCTCAAATTATGAAAAAAAAAAATCCATGCTCCTTTTCTCCGAATCCATTTCTTTTTGGAGGGTGATGAAAATGCTCCATTTTGGATTTTCTATGCATCATACATCACATGCATAGTTTCAATTGAATACCCCACCCCACCAGTTCAGCTAACCCCACCATGTCACAGTGACCTCTGCTTGGAAATCTGTCATTATTCTCTATAGGTAGCCCGGGTCTGGCCTCGGAGTGGTGCCAACAATGTGCTAGGGAACCTCAGCTGCTTCTTTAAAGCCACGTTTCCACTCTATGGTATCGGCTCTACTCAATTCTACTTGGATACCATGTACTATTCCTTGATAGCATTTCCATTACAGATACTATCGTACTTGGCACCATCAGGCTTGCACTGATTTTTTTCGTCAGCCACCAAAGACAGAAATGCACAATAGGTTTGTTATGCTGGCCCACTAATAGAGTCAATACTAGTGGAAACAACATAAATCTGTAAAGAAATGCCACTCACTCCCTGCTGGAGCTGTCTTCTGAGCCAGTCTCGGCTGGTCTCCTGCCTTTACGAAAACAATAGAACTGATGGATTTGCTGCTGATCCTTCTACTGATGGCTTCAGCAATTGGTTGGTGTTAAATAAACACACGTTTACCAAAATATAATTACATCCATTCATGGTCACTGTGCCACCTATACATTTATTTAAGTATGACTTCAACAAACAAAGAAAGAACGTACAACAAATAAAATAATGTAAAGAGATAAATGAGTCCAATGGTAAAATGAGTCAGAAGACCAGAAGGTCACAACTTTAACATCCCAACTGATGGTGAATCCATATTTAAGTGTAGTTTAAAGCTATTGTATCATGCTGTAAGTAAATATGTGGATCTGACAGGACATGTTCCAATGACAGAGGTGTACTGACAGAAAAAAAAAAAGTCCTTGAAGTGAGTCTGCATTAGCTGCTAGCGATACTGTCCCTGAACACCTCCATGTCAAAGGAAATAACTGAGGCTTGTGGGTTTCATTTACAGCTCACATGCCCTTATACTGCAGCTGAAAACACTAAATGTAGATGGATGACAGTGATCCTGAAACACAGGTAAACAGACCCAGGTCACCTCTGTTTATGTGAAATTTGTATTCTCACTGGTACCGTATCTTAAAGGTTATCAAGATTGGTATCACTGTTATTTATCAGTAACAAACCCATCAATTTTGCTCATTCCAACATTTTTAATCAATATATCATTGACAAACAACCATGAATTTCTTGTCATTGTTGAGTTTTTTAAAAAAAATGTAATTTTTTTTACGCATTGTCAATTCTCTTAATTAGATGGGCCTTTTACACTTTCATCACCTTATCATTACACTGTTTCCCTCCCTGTTCTGTTTTTTTTATGTGACGTCAGTACTCTGCCATATGGCTACCTGAAGGGCACTTTGTTCCCTCACCTACTACATTCTCCTGGAACAATATCGTCTGTTAGGTAAGGGTGTCCGATATCGCCCTTTCTGGTACAAGGAAACAAATACAGTACATGCATGAGAGCGATTCACTTAACATTCATTTCTCTTAAAGCGTCTAATGGACTGAGTCACGTACATGTAAAGTGATGGTCATGGCTTAGCGTTATAACATCTATGAGGTATTGAATCTGATCCAATGACTATATAATGTCTATCCACCCATTTTCTCAACTAATACACCTTGGGAGGGTCGTTGTCAATGTCAAAACCTATTGAGAATAACATCCATCTCTGCACTTAACTCCAGCTTTACAATGTAATTCAATGGGTTTCCTTCCTTTTACAGTACATTGGGAGCTATTAAGTGTATTTGTGATGGCAATTTTATGCAATCTGTTTTGTGCTAGAAGGTTGTTTGACAAATCAAACTCTTTGTCTAAGCTATGGGTAGGTAGAGTGGTACACAGTCGGCGCTTGGGGTGTCGCTAGCAATTTGTGGGCTCGCCAATAGTTTGAATTATTCATCAAAGGTGGAGGAGGGGTTGTTGGGTATGTGGTGGAGGTTCTGGAGGTATTAGGATGAGTTCTATAATTCCCGTAAGTATCACAAGTGCGGTGAAAGTGAAATTTAACTATGGCCATCTGTCTTCCAGCTTCTACGCCTCCATTTTATTCCGAACGTGACATGAAATTTTCACAACTACTAACCTATATCTGCTGGGCCCATGAATTTGTCATATTTATCTCCCCTTTAGGCCACCCCAATCATGGAAAAAAATATTAGACCACTCTTATTTTCTTCAATTTCATTGGTCGTTTTAATGCAACTAAAGGACAAATGTAATGATAAAAACAAAAACACCTAATATGAGTTATATTTCAGAGTTGATATCTTCCCATTTTCTTGATAATTTGAATCACTTCAGTTCTTACATCAATATTTAAGGCATTGTACTGACAAAAACGTGCAGTGCATTTAGGTGTCCCATGTTTTTTTCATTACCTTCATTTAAAAGTTATGTTTTTGCCAGAGTTTGTCAGTTATTTAGCAAGATAACTCAAAAAGTTTTGGATGGATCTTGATGACATTTTCAGGGTTGGTTGGTAATGGGGAGATGTGGAAATTATTAGATTTTGGTGGTGATCCAAAAGAGATCCTGGATTCTGGATCATTTTGAAATGTATTCTCCATTTACCACAATGTAAAATTTCTAAGTGAAAGAAATTTAATCATTTGTTCCTTCTGACACCCCCAACACCCCCCACCTCCCCATTCTACTGAATGTAGAATTATCATAACACAGTTTTGTGGAGTTTACACTTATATTTTAACAGCTTTTCAGCTATTTCATTATTTTTTTCAGTATTTCAGATTTCTTTATTAATTAATTGATCGTACCCCTGTTTTTACCTTCAGACCAAGCAGTTGCAATAATCTTTCTCATCTATTGGCTTGGTATAACTGTGCAATTGTCTAAGTGCTCATTTTTCATGTACTCCTCTGACTTTTGCCGAGGTATTGCCATGTTCCTACATCGCAGACATTACTTTTGGCAAGTACAATGTTATCATAATCAGTAAATATGACAGCCAAACTATAAAAATAGGATCCAAGTTGTATTGTCCTTTAAACATTTACCCTGTCTGTATGAATGTAAATGTAGGCACGGATATGGGTTATTTATTGCAAAAATCTTTCATACTATACAATTTGACCCTGAAATATATATTATCATTGGGATAAAAAGTCAAATAATAAATGGTCCCTTGTATTACAGTGTATTTATCGCGGACGCAATGTTATTTTTTGACACCGACGACAAGGAGATGTTGTCTGAGCTGGCTGCGGCTTCCTCTTCCAGGCGGATCGAGATAATCAGTGTAAGAGCCCGGCTTGTCTACGGATAAGTTTGGAGGACAGATATCCCTCCAGAATGACAATGAGGCAGCGTCGAAGAGCCACAGCTGGATGTGACAGAGGGAGATGAATGAGGCCAGAGAGGTAGAGATCAAACCTCTTCAGCACACCTGTTCACACCTGTTTACCGCTTTCACTGATCCTCCTCCAGAAGCACAAAAAACAGAGGAGTAAAAAAAAAAAAAAGACTGATTGTACATTTCGACGATATTTCCATCCATAATAATGAATGAGATGTTTATCGATGAGAAAAGTTGGCAGCAGTAGCTCACATTGTCAGTCTAACTTGCCTATAAATGATGAAGCCAAGGTAAAAATAGAGTGAGGATGAAGAATTTATCAACCAAGTGCATGTTATCTTTTCATGGTTGTCAATTAAAACTCTGCTGGAAATCTTTATTCGCTCACCATGTAATTACTCCGTGATAAGAGACCTCCACTTAAAAATTAACATGTGACGGGTATTACATGTGACTTAAACTTAACTGAAGTTGATAAAAAATTCTGTTGATGTGCTCTTGAGCAAGACACTAAAGTGGCATTTTTATTTTGCCATTATGAATCTTAAGAGTTAATAAAATAAAGGTATTTGCTTTGATGTGTATCTCTGGTTTTTGTTCTGCTTTGATTATGCACCACTACTTTAACAGAATAGTGTCTTAATAATAACATAGCTTGAATGAATTGGTGAAATCTTATGTTTATTACACATTAAAATATTACAATAAACACATTGAGTTTTATATAATTTTTAACAAAACAAAAACACTGGTTGTCATATTTTAGTCGTCGAAAATCATTTTTGTCCAAACAAATATACCTTCATTGTTGTAACAGGCATCAAACTGAAGAGGAAACTGGTCTAACATTTTTTTTCCCATGACTGTATATATAATAAACTATATAAAAATTAACTGAGGGGTAGGGACTGACCTATGTTCTCTGTAACTACTGTATTTTACTGAACAAATGTAATAATGTGATTTATTTCCATAAATTTGTCAGAGCAATTTCAAACAACCTTGAAAAGAATCATAAAAAAATGAAATAAAAATAAAAAATGAAAATGTGCCCTTTACCTTGGAGCAAATGCATTTGGTGGTGTAGTGTCATCAGAAGGCTGCAGTAAACTGGTTTTATACAGACTAAGAAAACAAGGCCTGGTAGACTCTGTTTTCCATCAAAAAGGACGTGTTGATGTTTTTCCATGAACTCAACTGAGGAATAATTCAGTGTCAGTCCACGCTGCATGTTTTAGCACTTTATGGGAATAGAGTTGACCTTAGAAAACAGAGGTTGGCCATTACAACAAGATAAAAACTCCATAAAACACACTGAAGAGGCATCATTGCTTTCAGGCAGAATTTTCACAATGGGAAAAACCTCTATGTTTGTTGGTATATGTTAGCATTTCGATAGCTTTGTTTTTTGCCACAACAGAAACTTCTCCAAATAAACTGTGTAACAAACTATCTAATAACAGTGCAATAATTTATATTAATGTGAATATTGTGTAAATGTTTCTATTTAAAAAAATAAAAATAACAACTGTATATTGTATATAGCATTATGTATTTGTAGAAGAAGTGCTATGCTATAATCTATAAACCTGGAATGTCCGGTTTTTGTTTTTGTAAAGCCCTGTGAGATGACTTTGTTGTGATTTAGGGCTTTATAAATAAAATTGAATTGAATAACACATTCATAGCAGCTGTCATAAACTGCACATAAAACATTTACGACTGTTTCATGAGACATGACTCAACATTCATACCAAACCTTTCATGAATATTGACGACAGAACGATGATAACTTTTCAAAGTAAAAGTCCAAGCACTGCCATTTTTGGCACTTTTTAAAAACATGTTTTAATAATTTTGTGAAATGTATTTAAGGATTCCAGAAAACAGTCCCACTCCCACAAGAGGCTGTCAAATAATGATGAGCGTTTGACATGTAGCCGACTGTCCATGTCAGTTTTATGTTATTGCTATGGTTTTATAACTTGTTTTATCTCTGTTTTTATCTTGGTTTTATAAATGTTACTTGTTGTAATTGTTTTTATCTCATTTTGGAAAGCACCTTGTGTAGCTTTTGGTGTTGTAAGGTGCTATATTAATAAAATTTGGATTTGATTCAATTTGATTTGATTTGATTTGACCTGTCCTGTGGAGTCCTGTCCTGTTGCAAGGCCTCTACCTGGAACAGTTGGACATGCCCATTAGTTAAAGATAAATCATAAGCAAAGGTTATATTATTAAACAAATTGACATTGGACTAGCCCATTGACTCAGATGTGGCGTTATGGTAAGAGGTTTGTGTGTGTGTGTGTGGGGGGGGGCAGTGCTGCTTTGTACACAGTAAATTTTGCAGTGTTAAATCAACACTTAGAGAGTTTATTTAACTTCTTCTAGAGTGTATTTGGTCCCATTGTCTCCAAATTAACACTGCAAAATCTACAGTGTATGTATAATTTTGGACTCTTGAAAAGTTGTCGTCATTCTGTCTTCCACATTCATGAAAGGTTTGGTATGAATGTTGAGTCATGTCTCATGAAAAATAAGCTGCATTTCCCTTAACCTTAGAAATTCACAAAATGTAAATATCGCTATAAAAACTGGGAATGGAAACACGTGAATTTCGAAAAAACACTAAAATCTTTTGTATTCTAATATTGCGCAATGGAAACACTTATTCTTGGTTCAGTGATTTTATTATCTGTTACTTTTTGAATATTTAAGTTGGTTTTAACGGAATATGTTATATGTGGATGAGAAATTAGCTATTTGTTTTCAACCCTGCAATATATATTGCGATATTAAAAATACCCAGGAGTATATAACAGCTGTAAAAATAAGCAAAAAGTATATATAAAAAAATAATGAAGTAAATACATCCAGGATTTATAGGGTTAATATAAGGGGTGACACTAACTTCTACGCTCTATATAGAAAGACATGATAAAACAGCTGATCAGTTCTGAGCTTTCTAGGTCAAAATATATTGACAAAACGTGTTTTCCTCTCCCATTAAGCATATTAAGTCTTTTTCAGAGTCAAAGCTACTGTAAACATTTTTTTGCTGCTTCTTTTCTACATGTTTCTGTTTCCATGGACGTATTCCTATTCATAAATGACCTTCTTTCACAGCATATTCATATGTACCACCTGACATCCTTTTCCATCTTTGTGTTTGTTATTCTTTCTCCACGACACATCAGTCCATTAGAATAAAACCCATTTTCTTTAGTATTGTCTGTCAGGGGATTGAATGGGATTGAATGAATGCACTGTGGTCTCTAATGAAAAGACGAGGGCTAATACAGAGACATGAGTGGCTGCTGTGGGTAGATGCAACTCTTGACCTACTTTTAAATCATAAAGGAACTTGTTGCTTGTTTTTCAGCTTGTACGATCTGTCGAAAACAAAGACAGCAGGAGGAAAGAAAACGTAATGTCCAAAAAAACCCACAGAATTAATCAATTATGAACTCCCCGGGGTTCTAGAAATTACATAGTTTTGTTACTTTTGTTATAGAAAAGTCAGTGTTAATTGTGAAATGATTATTTAATTGTGAAAAATACAAAATAGTTCTCTCCCCTGACAACTTCTCCTTCTGTCTTGTTGCATTTAATTTTCTGTTCTTTTCTTGCTTATTTGTTTGTACAGTGAAACCTTTCCTTTTTTTTTCTCCCTAAAGTATGTTTATTGATAATATTAGACAATAACCAGTATGTCCTTACAAGTCATCCAATTAGCATTTTTTTGTAGCAAGTGAACAAACAATACAAAACAGTGATTAAAAAAAAGAGTGAAAAGAGAAAATTACAATAATAATAATTTAAAAAAAGTAAAAATCCCATAAACATATGTGATAGAGAAACACTTAATCTGGCAACAACAGCA
Organism: Siphamia tubifer; assembly: GCA_020466265.1. Lineage (NCBI taxonomy): Eukaryota > Metazoa > Chordata > Actinopteri > Kurtiformes > Apogonidae > Siphamia > Siphamia tubifer. Next base: position 33,997,725 of record CM035801.1, on the reverse strand, counting down.
TGTATTTGAAAATATGTATGCATTAGATTATAAAGCAGTGAGAATTTTATATTGTTCACTTATTCTGCCATATTTAAGTTATTGTATAGAAGTATGGGCCAACAGATATAAAACACAAAGTCATTGTTTTTAATAAGAAATAAGAAAAATGTACAATGTTAATTTTAGGGAAAATACAAATTAATCCTTTATTAAATCAGGATTGTTTAAGTTTAAATGGTTAGCTGAATTAAGGACATTGTTGGTTGAGCTATAAAATTACTTTTGCCTTTAAATTTACAGAGATTATTTGTTTTAATATCACCGTATGAACAATATAGAAGGTTTCATTTTAAACATCAAAAGGTGAGAATGACTGGAAAACAAACGTGTGTTTCTGTTGTTGATGTCAGAATGTTGCCTAGCTGCACTAGACTCCTAACCGCAGCACATGTACTATAATGTGCTACAGTATTTACACTTAATTTAACTTTTGGCTAAATTTCCCTGAAACTGGCCGACGAATCACAGTGAAGGATAGAGTCAGAGGGCGGGTGTAACAAAGTGACGCTGCAACAATTTGGACCCGGAGCCAAACATCTGGAAGCAACCATAGAAGAAGAACAACAACAGGTGGTGATGTGAGAAAACGTCAGCGATCTGTAAATGTTTTTTACAGAAGCGACAGTAGTCGTTAAGCTCCACAATCCCCGATTTTGTTTAGTCATTCGTAACTATCTCCTCCTGAACTTTCCGGTGGTCTAACTACATCATCCTAAAGATTATGGTTTGGTTGTAGTACCATCCTATTGCATACGGAGGATTTGAAAGACAACCTTTTAGCCCCGCCTCCCCTGACTATGAAGCGTTCCTAGACCTACATGTAATGAATAGGGATAGCGTGGCTAAGCTAGTCAGAATGTGGACTTTGGCAATGAAAGAGAAGAGCTGTATGAATATTTTTTCAGTTTAAGAGGATGTATAAGGAGAGAGTGGAAAAATTATATAAAAATATGTAATAAAGTAAGATTATTTGTCCATTGACTGTTATGTAAAATGTTTTAGTTTTTTTACTGCAATGGCTGTAATGGTGACATAAGTTTTCTTCATCCTGTTCCTTTCCAATCATGGAGATTGGAATGAATAAATAAAAGAAATGAAATGCAAAATAAAAATAAAATAAAAAGTTGCCATTAGTGGAGAAACTTATTGGAGCTCCTTGTCATTGTGGATTGGATTTTTTTAAGTTGAGCAAATTTGCTTTGTCAAAGGAGACTTTATAACAAATATGAGGCTCGCCTTGGTATTCTATTGACTTTATTATGAGTCTTGATAAACCATATTTCAATGCTGGATATGACAAAGGAGGTGAAAATAGGGCAAAATGCCAAAAACCCTCACAAGACAATATCAACATTACAAACAATACCAACCATGGTAGCGAGAACAACAGCAAAAACCAGACCTGGAATTAAAAAAAAAAAAACATAATAAATAATAAGACAATAAATCAGACATATTAGATGAGGAAGACAAAACCATAATCAAAACAGAGCATCACCAACAAAAATAAAAAAGAAAACTTCGCCTTCCGTCTCATTGCGTTTAATCTTCCGCTGTTTTCTCACTTATTTGTTTCCATAGTGAAACCATTCCTAAAGCTCGTTTTCTATTCTGATTAATTTCATGACTGAGGCGGGAGTTAAAACCGCATGTCTAATTACAGCATTGTGCCTGTGGAATCTTTCCAGTAATTGCCCCGTTGCCACGCAGTGTACGGCGTGTATCTAGGTCAGAGTAGTGATGAACCCTTGGGTACAGTCGGCTGGATAGTTCCAGGGAGTACGAGCGCTTTTTTTCTGATCATACTGCCATTCCCCTGATCTTTACGCCTCTCTATCTCCATTTCTCCACACTGTGGTAGATAGTGCCATCTCCAATACACGCTCATGTTAAAAACCACACAGAGCAATCAGCTACAACGCCCCGTGCCGAGCTGGAGATGTGTAAAACTAAACATGGAATGTGCTACATGCTCCAAACAAATACACATTTACTCATACTTTAGCAGCTTTAAAATAATTCTATATGGTTTGTATGTGTTTGTACTGATAGTATGGCGGTTTCATCGAACCAACTTAAGAAACACTTTATAATAGCTACACACAATTCACTATATATTAATTATTTGTAAATGGTTTGTTAATGTATTGTTCATACATAATTTATCCTAAACCATTTGTTAAACTATTAACAAATAGCTATAAAATGAGGTTATTTTTAACAGACAGGTGCAGTGTTTATTTACCTGCTTGGTGATAAACAGTTGTAAACACTACATTTGTCTGTTAGAAAAAAATAAAATTTGCATTTATCTTTGAAAGACAGTATGAACCTTCACAAGACATTTAGTAAGGAATAATGTTTTGCACACGCCGAACAGCGGTATTATTCCACCCCAAAGGAAAATATTTTTCAAGCGGAGCTTAAATGCGACATTGCGACTCGGTGCTGCCATCATCTGTGTGTGTATATGACTTGTGTGTGTGTGCGTGAGAACAGGACAGTTGAAACCCAGACTATCCAACTTCTTAGTAAATCATGATCGATTTTGTTGTCATGCATGCAAGTGGAGTTCTACACTGAGTTGAATGTGAGCTCGGTGCAGACATATGCCGCACTGACGGTGTTGCCAAAACTCAAAATTGTTGTCTGTACCCAGGGTCCTAATTCATCAAATTGTAACGAGTTACATTATTTCCCAATTAGCGGTAACAGCGATACTGTTATGGATAAAGTAATGAAGTAATTACTCTGTTACTCAAACTGTGGCTGCGTTAGTAACACTGTTTAACTCTAATATCATTATTCCCAGCACTATTTAGGAGTTAGCGTTACTGTATGTAACCTCAAGGTCTTGGTGTGAATTGACATGTGATCAAATGGCATTGAATAAAATGCAAAAGTTCAACTATGTGCAGGTAAACGGTGACTTTTAACTTGGAATGCATTTAGTCCAGTTTTGTGTCTCTTAGTTTATGGTGGGATGTTGGGAATATTACTGATCACCATTAAAAATAATCTTTAATGTTATTGTTCTGTCAATAATTGATACTTAAAAACCCAGCGTTACTTTTTCTTTCCATTTAACATTTCTTAAGTGATTCATCACCATTCGTCATAATACTGTCCTGTATATTTAACATTTTTTTCACTGAAAATCAGGCATTTTTAATTGTCTGCTCCACTAGTATAATTACTGACTCCACCCCCTTTTGACAGCCTTCGGTGCCAACTTAAACCTTTCATCGAAGGTCAGTTTCTGTGAATGCCTTGATGAAGGCCCTTGGCCGCAACAACATGTGTTTTTAGCATTTACATTGTTTCATTAAATACATTGTTGATATATATTTTTGAAAATCTCAGAGTGTCTCTGCCCTTTTTTTTTTCCTTTTTTCTGACTTTGATCATTATAATAAGATTACATTTGGAGGTATTTTCTCATAAACATAGAAAACGTGAGGGGTAAAAATGAGCTTTTCAGCAAATATATCAACTAGAAAAGCATTGACAGTGCAGACGTCCACCAAGATATAGACCCCCTCCCGGATCACCACCAAAATCTAATCATTTCCAGATCTCCCCATTACCAACCTACCCTGAAAATGTCATCAAAATCCATCAATAAGTTTTCGAGTTATCTTAACGGACAGACAGACAGTCAAACAGGTAAACGCCAGCAAAAACATAACCTTCTTGGTGGAGGAAATAATTGAACAGAAGCAGAGTGTCTTCATGCACTTTCATTGATCCATCTCCATGGATTTTACTGGTGAATCAATGTTGTAGAAGATGATTGTGTTTCCACGGTAACTATGGAGCCTCTGAACATCCAAATGGGTCATATCTGATGACCATGAAAAGATGACAAACTGCATTTTACACCAATTATTTCAAAGTATTGATAGGTTTAATGGATCATAAGTTATTACAGTAAATATTATAGATCAGGACTGTAGATGCCAGCGGATGATGGCTTTTTATGGGTTAATTCAACATTATAAGGTAAAACCGTAAAAAAAAAAAAAAAAAAAAAAAAAAGGAAAAAATTTTATTTTTTTATTTTTGGAATTCTGGAAATTTTGCTTAAGCTTTAGGACTTAGGAATCACTAATGTATATTAGATGTCCAGGCTACAGCAGCTGAATACACTCATAAATCTGACATTAAATTTAATAATGTCAGTAAAAGACGCTACATAAACCCTCCAGGTTAAAGCAGACTAACCCTGTTTACAATCAGGTTCTCCAAAAAGTCCCTATTAATAAACTTAAAGACACTTTCTAACCATAGAAACAGTCATTCCAGCAGTTACTATGATAATGTTGTACTCTCGACCCCTGTACAAACTACAGGTACAGGACATGAGAATGTGCCAGTGTTACATAATGAACCTTTTAATGAGTTATATGTAAGTCACTTATTAAATGCTTCATCACACAGCTTCGTAACAGTGTTATGAGTTTATACTTGTCTCCCACTCTCCCCTCATGGGACCAGGTGTGAAGAGTGTTAAATTGAAAGGTCCTAGGCAATCATCCAGGAGCTGCACTCGGCTCAGTCAGCTGGGGAATTCACTGTGGACCGGGATGAAACACCGCCAGCCTAACTAATATAGCTCAGTCCGCAAGGCCTGTACTGTGGCCATAACACCCCCCCCACCCACACACACACTCCTCACCCTCCCCCCTCCCAGTTTTCAATTCGTAGCAAAATGTAATTGACTGCGTGAGTCAACCAGCAGCGGCAGCGTTTGTCCTGCATGTGTCAATCATTTCAGATCACCGTGACCAGGAACGAGATGAACAATAGTGGCACAAGTTGTGAGGGAAGGGTTTAGGTGAATCATCTTTGAATGTCTCCACTTTTTTTTTTTTTTGCAGCCGTTTGCACAACAAATCTAGGTTAGGGAGAAAATTGCTGATACATGGCCACAAATTATTTTCACATTCATGTCCTAAAACTTTAATACTTGGGGTCTGTTTTTCTTTTCCAACTTCACAAAATGTGCAAAAAAATAAATATCACTGTAGGAACTTTGCAGTAGTGATGTTTGATATATTACTGATTTCCTTTCTAATCTGATACAGAGTAAAATTCAGGCTGGTATCTGCAATGGTATCAGCAAAGCCTTCATCATTCTCTCATCATCCCTCTTCTGAGAAACTACAGCTACTGTACTTTCAGGATTTCAAAGATGTGCTGCTTCAAAATGGCAATTCAGAAATGAATTTCTAATCTAATAATTATTTAGTTGGTGGTTTCCCAAAAAATGGTAACGAGACGTGACCAAATGGAACAGTCCTTAACAAATTAAATATTTTTGCTAGTTTCAATATTGTTGGAAGTCTCTGAAAGGTGTCAAAAATATGGCCCAGGGGCCAAATGCGGCCCGACAAAGGGTCCAATCTGGCCCATAGGATGAATTACACTGAATATATTCACAATCAGTGGTGTTTTTGCACAGATGATTTAATCCCTTCAAGTAACCATCAAAGTGTTGAGATCTTTTGATCTTTACTGGCTACTATTCTTTTCAAATGGATGGACTCATAACAGCAAACACACAATCGATTAATAACAAGTTAGAAAAAAAATGTGGTACACCCTGAATGGCTGTCAAGAAATGTAACTACAAAAAAAAAGAAAAAAAAGAAATGCAACTACACATGGGATCCTCTTTTCCTTTATTGAATATGTTCACTGGTGGAGTTAGTGTTGTTGCTCAGGGACGTCACAGCCATTTAAAATGTGGGGGTCTCCTAGGTTAAAAAATATTCTGAATCCATCATCGGAAAATGAATGAATAATTATACATTAATGGTTACATTTTTATATTAAAAAAGTAATATATGGCTGAAAAAAAATGTTTTTCCTCAATCAAGTCAAAATTCTGAGATAAAAAAGTAACAATTCTGAGATAAAAAATCAAAATTATTCGATAAAAAGTTACAATTATTAGATAAAAAGTTAAAATTGTGAGATTAAAAGTCAAAATTATGAGATAAAAAGCTGATATAAGTTTGGATTTAAAAAATCAGACACTGTTCCTCTTTTTTCTTACAAAAATGTTTTGCCCATGTCAGGGAGACGACTAAAAATATGTCTCTCGGTGGAACAAAAGTTTGAGAACCACTGGCTTAGGGTAAATGTCACAGAACATGACATAGTTGAGTTAACTTAGTTTAACAACGGGAACATTTTTCATTACTTACTGGTAAGTAAGTAATGAGGCTGTGACGCCCATGTTGTTGCTGACTTCAAAGATTTCACACATGCAGCCTGAACTTAAAATGCACACGAGACCACCCATCTTACAAGATCAGCAAAGCACCCACCGTGTCCAAACCCACCAACGTATTCCCTGAGCTTTCACCTTGTCGCCCACGGAGTCTGATTGCTTTCTTGCAGTCGTCTAGACCGCATAATCCCTCGCCACTCCCACCAGACTGATGGACAATCTGGACATGCTAGCTTCTTTATGTTCCTCATCCCTCAAGTTCACCCCCCCCCCCTCCGTTTTTCTTGAATTGCAGGGAAATATCACACAGAAGCTTTTTTTTTTGCAGAAGTACAGAACAGTTTCAGTACCATGTTACCTGGTTCTCGATTTGGAGATTCCTCAGTAGCATCGATGTAGTAGCTTTGTTTTCTCCTTTAAATGTATGGATGTCAAACTGTAAATGGAAGGAAAATAATTGCAGATCAGCAATTCTATAAAGTAATAATAAAAATAAATAAATTTAAAAAAAAAATTTGAATGACATAAGTTTTTTGGCGAAATATATGAACACATACGAGGAATTCGATTTGGATTTTCTTCACTCATGACGTATGATTTCAACATGAACCCAAAATAACATGAATCCAATCACACTTGAACATAGGTAAATATTCGACCAGAGACTCCCACGATCAACAGTAAATGTACAGTGCTCTGTCACTACAGATTTTTTAGGGCCAATACTGATAGCGATTTTTGCTTATGGCTGATGAGCGATACAGGCCGTCGATATTTATAAAGTCATATTTGGAGACAATAGTGATTTTTTCTTTCACTGTCAAATTATAGCAAATGTCAGAAAATATTGTATGTTTTTATTGTTATGTTTTCATTTATTGCCAGGATCCATCTGGCAGCGGGAAAATCATTGGAAATTAACCTTTTGGCTAAAAATTGGTGCATTTACATTTTCCTTCTCTATAAAATGTTTATTAATGTACATTGTCCCACTATAACAAATAAAGGTTAATAATCATCATAATAAAAGGAAACATTTATTGAAATCATATGTTGTCAAAACAAACAAACACACAAAAAACCTTAATATTAAACTATTGGTTAAAAAAGGACAAAGGTCACGTTTTTCTTTTTATTTAACTTTTTTTAAATCGAGACAAGTCATTAAGAACAGTTAATATTAATATTTCACAAAATAAAACTACATCCAGATAAAAACATGGCACTTAATACATAATAAAACTTACTCCTATGTGAATAATTATCACTGGAACTTACCCTTAGAAGAAACAATATTTTAACAGATAAAATAATAAATATCACAAAAAAAAATTTTTTCCCCAGTGTGGACAGGAACATATCCAAGAATATGGAGGTACCATGAACTTCACTTGTCACTAAATCATGGCAGGAGAAAAACAAAAGCACATCACCCAGCAGAGCAACAAGCTGATATCAATACAAGGAAATAAAATGTAGATATTGACCTCATGTATCAGTTTATCATTAATTGTATATGAACAATATATACAGTGAGTGGATGTGTACAAGGAGATATTCTAGTAAAAATACATATTTATGTAGATATTATTTACAGTGAGCTTTATATTTTAGAATGTACAAAGTGCATAAAAACAACAAGCATCATTTTTAGTTTATTGATGTTACTAATTAGTTTTTCTATCACCATCATGACACAAATATAGTACTTCTTGCAGTGCAATATGTTCTAAATAATACTCCAGACGATATTTACAACATTTTCATTTGTAACAGGCAGGCAGAGGTAAGTAATCAACAAAAGGGACGACACCTAGAGGAATTTATCAGCTTTCACGGCTTAATTTTCTTCCACTGCAGCAGAAAAGCTGTAAATCATTACCTGGTCCCTGAAAAACACTTAATATTTTTATCTTCTGACTGGCTTAGCTTTTCTTCATCACAAAATTCTACCTCAAATAATCAGTGTTAAAAAAAACTAAGAGAAATTGTTTTAACATTGAAACAGGTGGCCTTGGTCTTTATTTTAGTAACTTAATAAATAGGTACTAGAAAAAATATAAGACCTTCAAATATAAAGCCTGCAAAAATCACAAAAAATAAATCCAATCCTAAAATTCAAGTTAATCATAGACTTCAATAGTTTGAGGACATTACCTGCGTTCCACCTATATATATATATATATATATATATATATATATATATATATATATATATATATATAAATAATACATACATAAATATTCATTACTTTCTGTACAATATCATTCTGACCACAATACTGTGTAATTTAATACTGTAAATAAAACATATTTTATTTTTGTGTCCACACATTTATCCATTATTGAAATGACTGATTTTATGCAGTTTATTGTACGTTTGCACTGAAGCAGCTGCTTGTAAATCTCATTGTGTATAGTATGGCATTAACAGACACGTCGACTCCCGTAGCACAAGTCGACTTAAATTTGGAGGATTCTTTCTCTTTCTCTCGGTTCGTAAACACAGTCAGACCTAAACAAGACGTGGCCGCTGCAGGTAAGACAGTTGTGGTGGGCTAACAAACGTTGCATGTGTGTCTGTCACTCTCTTTTACTTCACCTTAGATGAAAAATAAAACGCCACCGCCATCTGAAGAGGCATTTGCTAGCTAATCTGCGTGATATAAGCAGCATCCGCGAGCTAACCTGATATGACCAGCAACGCAGACAACGCGCTCCTTTTCCCCAAACATGATGTGGACAGTGTGGTGTGTGTCTCGTCGGCCATTGACTTAAATGTTTTGTACTTAATATGAAAAGTGAGGACTCGTGATAAATGTCTGGACAGTCTGGTTTTAGAGACGTAGGTAGGGTGACCACTCGTCCGGATTTCGTCCGGACAGTCCGGTTTTAGAGCCATCTGTCAAGTGTCCGGCTTTTTCACATTTTGTCCTCCTTTCATACAATTGTCCACCACCGTTGCATTAATCATCATAAATCCCCACCCGCTATGCAATGTTAATATTCGTGTTGCGCACGCAGCCGAAGCAGCGTACGAAGTGGACAAAGTGAAGGCTGAGCTGCCCCCCCCCCACCCCCCACCTACCCTCGTGCCCGTCTGTCCTAACTTTAGGGCTTTCGTCCTTTTTAGACACAAATGTCCTCCTTTCCTCTTTCATGCCAGTGATCACCCTAGCCGTGGGTCCAGACAAAATATCTGTTCACCCTACTAATGTTCAGTTACATTTAACAGAAAAATTTTGATAGCGTTAGCCTTTGTTTTGTTGGGTTTAAAATGTTGTTACGTTGCAGTGAAATTCAATACAAGTCGCTCATTGCTGGACAAACATGTGTCCGTGTGGTTTTTTTTTTTTTGCTGTGTGTCTGTGTTGTCCCTCAGCTGACAATGTGATGACATCATCACGACAAGTCGACTCGACTCCGCCTTCATTGACAGATAAGTCGATCTCAGGCCCCATGAGCCTCCCGGAAAGGGTGGAGCTTCCCATTCACAGAGTCATGACCCGGGAGTCACTGGCTTTCCAAACACATGTAAAGATCTTTGTTCAGAAATATTGAACAAGTTTAATATGTATGATGGTCAGCTTGACCCATCACAGACATGATTACCAGAATTAATTCACTCTAAACACACCTCAGATCGCAGGATAATCTAACAGGAAAATCTTATAAAACATAAAATAATCTGGCATTTGCTGTCCTTAGTAGGATGACAGCCCGATAATCTTTGTACGTGTAGCCGGCTGTATTTACTGTATATAGGGATTATAGAGGTCTACCTGTAGATTCACTGGCCTGACCCCAACAAATGATATAGTAGGAGATATGTGGGTGTGTTTCATTCTGTTGGTCAGGGAAGACCACTGCTCACAGAAGTGAAAGTGAGGCTACGTTTATATAGAGACGATCAGAAGAGAAGACGCAAACCTGCCGTCTGCTCTTAACCTTTTTATCCACATTTACACAAGTGTTGTCATGTAGAAATCTCCATGCATACAGTATGGGAACGTAGGAGTGTGTGGAATTCGACTGGATATGTATGCCTAGATGATGCTGTGATATAACACTGCCTGTCAATGTGGATGCGTAACAGCAATATTTTTGCATTTTCAGTTTTCAAGATTTCCACTGTGGAATGTGTCTTCAGATTTTCAACCGTTTTCAACTCAATTCATGTAAACGAAAGTCACTTCCGATAAAATACAATTGTTCTCGTGTACACCATCTTTTACTTAGGTCATTTAGGGATTGGGGCTGATCTGCCTTGGCGGAGTCTACACTCTGAGTGCTCTTCTAGTTTTTAAAATAGACCCAAAGTGCTTCTTTTATAATATTAGTCAAAACCTGGCTTGAGTTTTTAGCCCCATGTCCTGTTTTTAGGGACCAGTTTTACAGAAGCATCAATATGTTTACAGTTTAAGTGATAAATACCTGCTCCGTGTTGTGCATTTCCTGTCTGTTATGTGTGACAGACCTCTGTGTCTTGTGTGTTTTAAGATGGATGATTGTGTGTGCAACACTTTGACCTTTCCCCCGTCATGTGACTGACACCAACTCCACACACAGGACATGTTAACGTTCTTACATAACCGCTGTCAATCACATCTGTGTGTCCTGAACTGACACACTAACTCTTAATCCCCTTGACTCGATATGCTTTTCTTTTCTCACTAAAACATTCTTATCAGGGACCTGTCCTGCCAGGATGGATCCCAGGCCATTTCTGCAGCGCACCACATGCCTGATATGCGCTAGCGCTTCATTAACCCAAGAGATTTCAGACCAGATACAAACTTTCAGCCTTTCTGACAGATGAGTCACGGAGGCAGCACCGGACACAGTGTCAGCCTACTTATGTAGTGTCAGAATGAAGATCGACTGATGTGGGTTTTTGAGGTCAGATAACATTTCATCATTTGAAGCTATTGGCTAAGAAGGTTTCGGTATTCGCCCGACATTTATATTCTTGTAAGGAAAAAAAAAGAGGAGGAAGAAAAAAAGCACAGTTTCCACATTGTTTTGAGTGATGATAACAGTGTGAGAAATATTTCAAGAAAAAACACACACACAAAATGAGCATTAGCTGGTAACTGATGCTACATAAGAAGCCTGTATTAGCACAGGGTTTTATAGTTGATATCAAACTCCTCACTTAAGGAAATTCTGCTCATTAACTGAGATTCACAGCTTTTATATTGAGGATCAGGTCTGGATCAGACTAAAGAAGTCAGCTGAATACTTATTACAGAGGTCTGCTTGTCATTAATCTCTCTTTAGGAGGTTGTAACCTGTATTTTTTTATTAAATCCCCACTGCTTTTGCAGGAAAGATGCGCTTTTTAAAAGATTGATGTGACAGGTTCAACATTGAAGAACACTTAACCTTTTCAAAAGTAATATTGTACAATTATAAAAACACATCATGAATCTTATTTTCAGAAGGAGAACTTTCGGAAGGTAGATGAATCCCTTTAGTGCAATATGTATAAATTAAATTTATGACTGCCCAAAATGTTATACTCTGTGAAAAGTTATCTCACATTTCTTTAATCCTTTACATAACTACATTAACCTAAGAAAAATCAATGACAGTTCCATTGAAATTCATGCATATGTACCGACATAAAATGGCCAACTCCGAGGACAAGCACATTTCTTTCCTTCCCTTGGGTTTAGGACTAACCACGCTGTCAAACTGAAGCGATTGAAGGCTCTCTTGCTGACATTCTGAGGTCTATAGACGTTCTATGTGTCCATATTTCTGCAGATTATGCCCCAGGGAACCCAGAGTTCATTTCATAATGGCATTTAATATGGATTTTCAAACAGAAGCTGTCTACTACTATGACAAAAAAAGGTCAGGAAGTAGTCTGTGTGAAGGATCTATCCATCATGTCTTCTCATTTGCCTCTCCATCCACCCACCCACCCACCCATCCACCCACCCACCCACCCACCCATCCATCCATCCATCCATCCATCCATCCATCCATCCATCCATCCATCCATCCATCCATCCATCCATCCATCCATCCATCCATCCATCCATCCATCCATCCATCCATCCATCCATCCATCCATCCATCCATCCATCCATCCATCCATCCATCCACCCACCCACCCACCCCTCCATCCAAGCAGGCTGTGGCTCAGTTTGTAGAGCTGGTTGTCCAATGACTGAAGGGTCGTCAGTTCACAACCCGGCTCTGGCTAACAACATGTCAAAGTGTCCTTGGGCAAGATAGTGAACCCTAAATTAGGGTCCCATGCATGGCAGCAGCTGGTTTATGAGTGTGTGAGTGAATGGGAGAATGTGAGGCTAATGTAAAGCGCTTTGAGCACCATTCTATTTAAGTGCAGTCCCAACCATCGAGGACTAAACCCACCTGCCATCCTTCCATTGTACATGTCAAAAACACCTCACCCTGCAGCCATCCTAACTAGATGTTTGAACAACCTCGTCTCCATGTAGCTCTACTGGATTATCAAACCCCTCATCTGTTCCACAATCTGCTGCTTGTATCCTCAATAATCTTCAAGACCTTCAGCTCATCTTTTATTCTGAGTTTAATGTAAACGTATATGAACAGAGCTTTACTTGTTGTGGTAGATGACATCACTTTGTATAGAATATAACCATTGTCGTGTCCAAAATAGTCACTAGTATTTCCAATGTGTGTGTGTGTGTGTTAGAAAAGCAGAGGCTGAATTTCTCGACTAAAGTAATAAAGCACATTGACCTTTTTAACTATTTTCTTCCAGGTAGCTAAAGCACCTAGCATTCGCTTTAGCAGCGTTCAGGGACCAACTCCAGAACTTCATCAGTATCTTGATCAAAGATATTGATAGGAGAATGAACCTAAATGTACCCTTGGGAACTAGAGGAATGAGGAAACCCCTGATGTGTGAGAAACATAGGGCAAACCTTCACATAAAAGGCCCTATCCAATGGGAATCAAACTATCCACCTTCTAATTTTCAGGTCTAAAAGCATAATACTATACCACTACAACATGAAAGCTTAATAAAACTTATATATTATCTATGACATAGATTTCAAACTCATTAAATCTCAAGTGGGTCTCAGACCAACAAAAAAAAAAACAATTATATTATGAAAATGTTCACATTCAATATCCTTTCAGACAAAATGTGAATCACCTCGACAATCATTACATTACATTATATTACATTGCATTTGGCAGACACTTTTATCCAAAGC